>BLKR01010000.1:0-74758 GCA_011170035.1 Teleogryllus occipitalis
TATTCCGGGAGACCGGTCGGGATCTTAGAGCTTGTCCCGGCTGGGGCGGTGCCCCGCTGGTGGGAGAGTCCTGGTTAGGGGGAAACCCCACTAGCCGACGGTAGGTCGGCGCCGGATCTCGCCATCCAGTCGGGAAAGATCTAACCATCTCCCGAGAAAAAACCATGCTCTACAGTTGGGACCCACCACCTGTTTACCGACCACTTGATTGCTGGGGCCTGCTCTTTACCGCGGGGTTTGTCTTTTCATTTGCAGCGTTTTTGTACAGTTAGTGAATGTTTGTTTATACCAGTTTTATAGAAGTACCTTTTTAGCGTTACAGATTTTAGGTCATTTTTGAGAATTTTTTTGAAAATATGCAATTTTGAGCTCATTTTCACAGAAAACTTTGGTTTTTTGAGAACTTTTATAATAAATTATTCGAAATACATTGTACTCACAAATGTAATAATGTGTAAACGGACCCAGTAGGCATAAATGACGTGAGAGATAGTGTATCAAAAATTTACATGAGTGCAGTTTTTCAAAAATCAAATTTTAGCGTACTTTCCTCTTTTTGAAAAAACAAAAATGGAGGCATTCCGAGGCACTCTTGAGAAAAAATTGAATTAAAGCTTGGAGCTTCATGTACCGCCCCTCCCAAAAAATAATGAAAATATCCATTTTGAAATCACTGTGTCAGGATATCAGCCAGATCGTCTGAAGAAGAAAAATTGGTGAAAATCCTGTTTACGGTTTAGCCGCCATTGTAGTTCACGGGCTGACCAGAGACGTTCGGAGAGACAGACTAACATACGAAGGCAGGCAGACGGATGGACGAATTGATACACCGACGGACGGACGAATAGACAGACAGTCAGACGGACGGATTGACGGGCAGACTGACGTACTGACTGACAGACAAACTGACGGATGGACATGCAGACGGCCAGAGAGGTGTTACAAGTTTTTTCTCAATTTCCTCTCAACTTTCGGGAAGAATACTTTCCCATCCTCAGTGGGTCTTGCCCAAGCAACGTGGATCACACCTAAACATTTACAATAAAACAGGATATAATCCAGAGATGAACCAGTAGGGTGGCCGCCATCTTGTAGAATGTAAATGAAAAAAGTTTTTTTTTCAGAGGAAACTTTGACATTTATTCTAAAGGGAAGCTGTATAATATAATATAATTAACATATATATAATTTTCTCTGATGAAGCCTCAGTGTTTAACAGCTCAGTGTCAAATGTCTGATACAAAAACTAGGTTCTTAACTGGAAAGGAAAGTGTGGATTATGAGAAAATGATTTTGAAAAAATATTTTGAGTAGTTCCGTACGAAGATGTAACAGATAAGTGGTATTGTGACGTATTAATATACAAAGTTACACCTTCTGTCTGTGATAACGATAAAGATACTTTCATTTCGTTGTATATCTTAATGGTCCGGGCTGGGCTGAGTTGTCTCAGGCCGTAAAAGGTCCGTGCATGTATACTTGTAGAAGTCCGGATGGTGGTTCCTTGGATGGAAAAGAATTTTAATAATAAAATGCGGTAGTGTATCTTACTCAATTTACAATGGTAGTTCTGCAAAATCTTTTATGAACTTCAGTCACCTAAGTAGCTTCAGTCAGTGAAACTGCATCTGCGGATACGCCTTGGTCTCCTTAATCTTTGGTGTTATATGTCATCAGTATTTGAACACACACCTTCTCAGTGAAGACGAAGTTTTGTGCAGAGGAGATCTGCTCATCTACATCCCCAACTTCCGTGCCAGTCCTTCTTTCAATTACCGGAGATAAGTTGTAGCAGTTTCACTGAAGCTGGGGTCTAATGGTTATTGAGATCAAGTCGTGTTTAATAGATACCCATACCCACTTCCCAGGATGTAAATTATTATCAATCCACAGATGCACTTGATGGAAACTCATACTGTGTTGATAGTCTTCAGCTTTTGTGAGGGGAATTGAGGCAATATTTATTGTAACCTTATATGGTAATATCATATAGTGCTTGCACCTCAGCATAAGTCCCGTAGTTCTGTGTACATGTAATTAGAAATTCTCCTTCAGTTCTATTGTACAGGCAATTAAAAATTCTCTTCCAGAAGTAGTAATTTCCTTTGGGTGGGCAGAAGTGTAATAGTAGTTCTTTTCAAGCTTGATACAATGAAATGAGCGCCGCCTCGAGATAGGACGGCGGGAGAGGGCAATTCTCGTTTTGGACAAAAGGCCGAAATATCGCCGTTTTCTGAGCGCTCTATCGGCTGATCTGCTTTTCGAATCATTACAGTTAATATAAAGTTAATTGCGTATTTTATGAGACATTTCGCCAACTTGAATTTTATAAGTAGTGGCTGGTTCGATAAAACTCATTGTTTGGAGATATAGACGACAAATTGATAAAAGTAAGATTCTTTCATTTTTTGTGAGCAATTTTCTCTGTGAGGCCGCTTTTTATGAGCTAAGAGACATAAAATTCTAAGTCAGCACCTCAAACCATTTAGAACCGTTAAGACAAAAACTTCTGAATTTTTTCTGGATTGGGCACTTTTGAGTAGTAGGAGACTGAACTACCCCATGTGTTAGAATTTGGAAGAATTTTTACGAGTGTTTGATTCTATTTGTTCATTTGCGTTTTTGAGTTATTAATTTACGTATGAAATTTGTCTCATGCAATTACGCAATGTCTTATGCAACTTTCTCAATCAAGAAGGTTCAAATATGTAATCTACGATTAAACAGAGTTAATCTCATTACATAAACAACATATTAACAAAACTGCAACAGATTAGAGGGCAAAGACACCCATCACAACTAAAATCATTTATGTGATTTTTGATAATCATGTAAATCATTAATCACTACATATTTTACCAGGAAAGACATATCACAAAATATCCTGTTAGATGATAGAAGAAGCTGTTTATAATAAACTCATAATTTCTTGTAAGGTGCTCAATCCTCTATTCGCGACTAACTTGTACACCGTTTTGTGGTGCAAATTTCTCTCACCTATCACATCTCTTTATTGTAGGTAGTTAACCAACAATGAGCTGGGAACTATCGTTCAAAGAGAATATTTGCCCATCTGAAGAGAAGAATTCCCTGCGTACATAAGAAGATTGTGAACGTCATGTCAATATTGGACTTTACATTCTCAATGTCAGGAATTATTTGCTTAAACGAAGCTCTCAAAATTTCATTAAAACAATTTTTATTCGTATTCGAAAGGAAGATGTTAAATAATTTGTTTTTCATATTTTTCCACTCATAATTTTCGGAAATATTCCCCAACTTAAATAATTTTTAATTTGCCTTGAAGATTGTAATTCCCTGATATTACCTAAATCTTTCGATTCGACAAGGACTTTCCTTAATGAGAGAGACTCATTGCCGAATCAAAATGTGGTCGAAATTATATTTTCATTTTTAAGTGATTTTCTATCTAAGTCATATTTCAAATTGGGTTGTATGCTAGATCATAACATTGCAATGTTTAAATTCGCATCCCGATAATAAGTTGTTTTGTTGTTGTTGTTTTCAAAGAAAACACGGAGAAACTGGTGGTGCTGCATAAGCACGTAGATTATCCCAATTTATTTTAAAAAATACGGTAATACGGATGAAAATTAAAATGAACTCCTCCACGAGATTCAGTCGGTAATTTACTTAAAGATGGCAACATCAGTGTTTCCAACGGTATTGAAGAAAATTATGGCGTATGGAGCGAAACTTGCCTTTGAGTACTGGAGTTCAATCAACGCCACCTACATAGATCTATTTAGGTGGTGTTTGTTTAATTCCCGGCATAATCACTAAGATTATGGGGATATGGGAATATTTAATAAGATATGGGAATATTTTTTCAGAAAATGCCGAAGTCTATTACTATAACACTCGACGTAGAAATCATATTCATCAGGTGACAGTATCAACAGCTCATTACAAAAAATTCACATACAATACATGTACATTATTTTACAACACTTTGCCAGATGACATTAAACGATTAATTTCAATAGAAAAGTTTAAATCCCAAGTGAAATCGTTTCTGCTGCATAACTGTTTCTATACAATTACAGACTATACTGAGCATCACAAGAAAAGTAACATTAATTTTAACAATGATACATAATGCATTATTTACCATTTGGACTGTATAAATGAGTATAAACAACCTGTAACAACTATTGTACAACAGCTTCCGGGTCAATGACCCCCATCTCGATTAGGTTTTTCGTCCAGTTTCCCTGATCCATTGAGCAAATGCTGAGATGGCCCTTGTTTTGCTTCTGGACATAAATGTAACTTCATTTTCTGTGCACGTCTTCTAGAATTCAGTGGAAATACAATTATTCAAATTATCGTTTCCATGTTGTCGCGGCAGGAAGTAATAAGAGCCAAAATTTATTGCTTATTTATCTTTGAAAATAGATTTTATTACATGGGAGTTTTTTGTTGTTTTTTCTCCCTTTCAAAATTCAAAATTTATTGCTTATTTACCCTTGAAAATAGATTTTTTTTACATGGGAGTTTTTTTGTTTTTTTTTCTCCCTTTCAAAATTCAAAATTTATTGCTTGTTTATCCTTGAAAATAGATTTTATTACATGGGAGTTTTTTTTTCTCCCTTTCAAAAATTCAAAATTTAAGAAGTACATGACTTAGTGTAGGGATCACAGAATTTTGAAAATGTGCACACAATTCACTTTTCCCCATAGCACGTCATACGCAGTTTTAACTTTTTTTGACGTAAAATAAATAAATAAATAAATAAATAAATAGATTACAGCTCCAAAACACGCAAAAACACGTTTTTGAAAGTTTCTTTGAATCTTATGGCGGGATCCTAAAACATATTAACAGGTCCTCACCAGGAGCCCGCGACGCGTCGCATGACACCTCAAATGTCTTGATTGGTGCACTGGAAGTGGTCTGACTGTGAGTGACGGATCATTACACACACACACACACATTCACACACACACACACACACATTAACACACACAAACATTCACACTCACTCGCACGCACACTCGCAATTACTCAAATAATGTATAGGGATTAGATGCTTAATGGAGATAAGTTAGCACAGAAATAAAATATTCTTTAACAATTACTATAAAAACGTTAATTTCATGTTATAAAATATATAAAAGTGTGCATAGAGCATTCAAAGTTTGCGCGCGCTGTTGGAATTCGCATCGCAACCACAAGAACGCGCACCCGAGGCGAGTCATTGCCATTGTCTGGCGAGTCTGTGTCTAACATTTGTTTACGCTGACTGTGTAACTACGTTAGTTTCTTGGTGGACGTTTGGTGATTTTGGCTATGGGCTGATACATTTTCTGGAGACAGCGATCGTGCTTCGACTCTGGTACATTTTCAGGGTAAATGGTAAATGGGATTGTAATTGGCATGAGTTGGAACTTAGAATATGTAAAATGCGCACCATAAGTTTTTGTTATGGTTTATTTCTGGTGTATTTTTTTGACATAAAAAACCGCATTGCTAGAATGTTTATTTGGACATGTTGTCCTAATTGAACTATCCATGTGATAACCATTTTTTTACTTCGTTATTTGTTGATTAAGTAGTGGTGCTACGAAGTACAGCACATACTTTGTCGCATTAATTCCAAATTTGCCATTTTCGGTAACTCAAAAGTTTGACGAAAATGTGTCCTGTTCAGATCTTTTATGCGTTATTTTATTCTATTCATGCAATCATTTCAAGAAGAGATCTGGAGCGGTTTTTTACAAAATGTAATTTTTTTAAAATTTTATTAATTTCAAGCACAAATCTCGCGAAAACTTCTCATTTCTCAAATCATTCTATATGATATTTTGTAAAGAACTGATTTTTTCTTAGAGACTTTCTTGAAAGCAAAAATTTTAATCTTCAATTTTGTAGCTTTAAATTGTTGAATTTTTTCAATTTTCGAAAATACTGTGAGTTCTCCAAATATGAGACTACCACCACTTTTATTGGGTCGTTTAAAAGATACAAGAAGAAAATTTAAAGAAAAAGTTTGACAATGTGCACCATATCTGCTTTTAGCCGATGCAAATGAGTGGAACGTTAAACTTTGGTTATGTGAACATACGTGAACTGATCTATTAAAGAAACTTCCTGTATATTTAATATTTAACAATTATGAAATCTTGTTGATATTTTGAAACTATTGATTATTAACTGTTGTTTATTAACATGAGCACTAATCTAACCTTGATGAAGTTCTACAATACAAGGCCAAAACGTAGAAAAACTAAAAATGTGTTCAGAATGTGAGTGTAAATTTTAATTTATAGTATTACGTCAGATTGTACATCAATACTAACCTTTTTAACTTAAAATTTTGAGTGCGATTAATAATATGTTTGGTCTTGATGAAACGTTTTTTGGAAAGTTTTTTAATAATCAATTGTGATATGATATTATCCGCGCACGTTTTCTTGAGCCCTCATTTTGCTAGATTCGAGAAGATTAAGGGGTTGGTTATTTTGACTATAGGACTATTATATTAAATTTATAGCTCGTTTTTATTTTCAAAATAGTTTCTATTATATGGGAGGTCTTAGTTCTGGTAATTAGATTATGTCAACAACGTTCGTCGCTAACATTTATTCCTAATTCAACAAATTTTAGCAAAAGAGTGGGGGTAAAAGGGTAGGTATTCTGGGGCCCAAGAAAACGTGTACATACAATAGCTAATTTTACTTTACTGTCTATTATGCAAGGCTTTATGATTCAAAATACTTTCTAGTTATATTAACGAATAAGTATGATTTCAAAATATACCAACAAATATTCAGAATGCTAACTTTTGGTTTCCTCTCGTAACATAGCAAACTGGAGAAGATGAGATATGATGAAAGGGCAGGAGACATGGACTAGGAACGCGCGACAAATTAATAACAACAGATAAAGTTTTGTTTAAATAGATTTATTTAGAAATGCTGGACGAAAGAAGTGCCTGGAAAGTACATGGTGGAGACGAGCAACCATGCGAAGAGTAGACAGTGTGCCGAGGAGTGCGCCTGCGGGACAAAATCCAAAATTAGAACACAAGATCTCATTTTCGAAAGTAGTCTATGGACATCTCTTAAATGCAAAGAGTTTATACTCACAGATTTAGAGGTGAAGACGTTTACTTGTAGTATCCATAGCCACCGTAGTAGGCGGGGGCGTAGGCGCCATAGTTAACGCTGCCGTAGCTGTAGGGGTATGCCACGGCGCCAGAGCGGTAGTAGTTGCCGTAGTAGGGGGCAACGTACTGGGCCGAAACGGCAGCCAGGATGGCGAGGACGACAAGCACCTATCGAAAGCATTACAAATGAAGGTTAAGAACAAATGAAAAATGAAACATGCGAGGAACGTGCACGTCTCATTGGAGAGCAATAATTGCTGGGATTATTCCAGTAACTCATTAAATGAAAGACGTATCGCTCTTTCTTATAATATTGCTGATGAATTAATATAATAGTATGTGAATATTCGATAAAAATGTACAAATTTTAATATTTAATCTTTAGAATGTGTATCCTGATTTTAATGTGTCTTCGTATTAAAGTTGTTTTAGCATTTTCACTTTTTTGAAAGATTAGGTTAATAAATTCTTAATAAATATTTATTCACATTTTATATTTCAATTATCAATTTCATATTTCAGTTTTTTAAGTAAATGTACAATTCCATCAGTTGAAAAATATGTTTTGCACATGTAAAACCTGTATTATAAAACTAAGAAAAATTTTTTAAAATATAAAATGATACAAAAGAGCAAAATGGTCAAACAAAAACAATTATCTGCTTTCATATGTCTTATTAATATCGTCAAAAGTATCATTAGAATTATTATATTATTATATTATTATTATTATTATTATTATTATTATTATTATTATTATTATCATTATTACAATTTATTGAAATACGCAGAGCTTCTAATAGCATTTTCAAAGTAAAAAGATTACACTTTGATTGAAAGAATTGATTTTCTCGGAAATCATCAAATAGGTTTTGAATTTGTTCCTAAGATTTTCAATTAATATTTTTACTAAAGAAACTGATAATCAGAAACCATCAACGTGAATTAACATACGCTCACTGCTTTCTTTTACAAGTTCCAATATCATGTACAACTGGTCTAGTTTAGAATTGTTCAGTAAAAATACGAGAATATCTTACATGAACTAGCAACTAACAACTTAGTGAAGTGAACAATGTTTATAATCTAAACCTTATTTAAAATCGCAAATAATAATGCATTTAATCATATAATGTAAGCAACAATAATTTTTATTGTCAAGATAATAAGGATTTTATAATTAAAAGTGTCTTCAGGCTTTTACTAATTTCGATATTCGAAACTAATGGATGAAACTTATTAAACAGATTGTAATATTGTTGTTAACGTTGAACAAATATTCTCACTCTCGAGAAAATATTCTAGTCTACTAATAATTACAAGATATTTTTTCTATTACTCTTGGGTACATTTGTGGGTATAAAGTTATTCTTTGTGATCCTACAATAATAATGAAATATTTAAATCTAAGATTTAGAACAATATTTCTGGATTTCCGAATATGACTTTTCTAGAATGTGGAATAATATTTGTAAGCTTGAGATTGAGTTAAAAATTCAGAAAAAATATTGTAAGTCCATATAAGGACATTGTTTAATGTGCTCTCAGTTCAAAAATAGAAGACCACATGAAGTCTAATTGTTCTCCTTTACTACGCTCAATCTCTTGGCGAGAACCTAAGAATGCATACGAATTTAGATGAAGATGTACAACAGAAAAGTTCAATGTTTTCAGAAGAAGTAAATTTAAACCATCTCTGAACGTTTTCCGTAACCAAAAATTCCTCTCTGGAGCGACGCAGTTTCGTGGGCTCCTCTTAAAAGCGAGCAGCGTGGAAGCAGATACTCACGAGCTTCAGCATGTTGAGAGATTACGGTGATCTGCTTCAGAGAACACTGATGCCCTGCCCGGCGCCCGCCCCGCTTTTATACGAAAGACGGTGCCCAAGACCTTGTAGCGCGTCTACCCCCAGGGTCTGGTTACCCGCTGACCACGCCTCGTGCGACTTGGCTGCAGTTCAACTTCACAGACGGTTTTTGTCGTAAGGCAATTCTTCAGATCTAACTCACTTTAGCTTTTCTCTTACTCATTGTCTTGCACATATGATGTAAAATTGAATAGTCGTGTGTTCGTATAAACTGCTGCAGAATTTGACATCCTCAAATGAACTCCTCAAATGAACTTATTGATTTTGAATCTTAAAATAATCGTTCACACGAATTCAGGCCTCAAACGAATTTTCGTTTACTCTGAAGATAGTAGTACATTATTTTCTATTCTATCCAACAAATATTACTATTGTATTTTTTAATCATTTTTATATTTGTGGAAATTTAGCAAATATGAGTCTGAGAGTCGTATAGGTTTACATTTTATTTCAAATCCTTCCAACTTTCATAAACCATTAGAAAGAAACGTTTGAGATGTTCTGATGAATTCTCTGAACAATTATAGGCAAGAATAACACAGGCACAGAAAAGAAAGTTGTGAGACCCAAAAACTTGACACATGTTTCTCTATGCATTTGGACGTCATAAATCCGAATCTAAAGCCAGAATGGCACCATCACTCACGAAAAAACATCGTAAAATTGTATTTTTTTGTTTTTTGGGGGTTTTTGTTATACCCATCGACTTGATACATGTTTCTCTGTGTATGTCGACACGTTGAATTCGTATCTGAAGCCAGAATTCGGCCACCATCTTCCTATTAAAAAAAATTAAAATGGAGGGTGTTGGTGCAATTCTGCCTTCAGTTTTGGATTTAGCGCGTCAACATACAGAGAGAAACATTTGTCACGTCTTCGTGTCTGCCAACAAGTCCTGACAAAAATACAATTTCACGATGTATTTTTGCAATTTAAAAAACTAGAGGGAGGTGGCGTAATTCTTCAGAGTGTCGACATTCATAGACAAACATGACTCAAGTCTTTTGGTCTGAGAACGACCCCCAAAAACAAAAAAATACAATTTCAGGGTGGCTTTTGCGATTTAAAAGCAATTGGAGAGCGATGGCGCAATTCTGACTTCACATTCGAATTCAGTGCTTCAAAATACATAGAAAAATATGTGTCAGGTCTTTGGGTCTTACAACAACTCCAGGAAAAAGGCAATGTCACAATGTTTTTCTGCAATTTAAAAAAATGGAGGGTGATGGCGCTATTGTAGTTTTAGATTCGGATTCAGCGCATTGTAATACATAGAGAAACATGTGTCACGTCTTTGGGTCTGACAACTTTTTTTGTGTGCCTGTGTAATTTCCAAGGAACGATGTGTTAGCAAGAATTAATAAAGAGAGAAATAAAATGCCGAATACGATACTAAAGTGAAACACAAATTGTTTTGTACTAGAAATACCGTGTTATGAATTGATAATTGAATATTCGGATTTGTAGGTTCTAAAAATGTAAAATTAGATGGTTTCGAAGATAGATATTAACTTGTCTGAAAACAGAAGTGAAACTTAAAGATTAAGATGTAGGCAGGGAAAAGTATATGATGATGCAACCAGTAAAAAGGTTTAGTTCCGAAAAATTATTTAAAAAATCGCGGGGCTCCAAATCGGGACACTGAAAATTTTAATAATAGAGCCGATAGCTTGTCTTTCCTGTTAATGAGAGGAAGCTCATTGAAGTATTGTGATACGAGCTATCGTTACGGCGATTTGTAATTTTCAAAATAAGTTGCTTATTTACTCTCCGCCCAATAAACAAATAAATAAATAAATAAATAAATAAATAAATAAATAAATAAATAAATAAATAAATAAATAAATAAATAAATAAATAAATAAATAAAAATAAATAAATAAATAAATAAATAAATAAATAAATAAATAAATAAATAAATAAATAAATAAATAAATAAATAAATAAATAAATAAATAAATAAATAAATAAATAAATAAATAAATAAATAAATAAATAAATAAATAAATAAATCGACAAGCAATAGATTTGAAGAAAATATCCATGAAGATTGTGGGTATTTATGCCTCACACCCATTGGTTTCCCCTTTACCCACGAAAATTGCAAGAACATTGATTAGCTAATAACTTGTAAAATAATTAAAATATTGAATCGGAAGTCTAACTTCATTTACGGTAAAAATGATGCGTGAAGAGAGAACAAATAAACAATAGTCAGCTAGTAACAATTTCCACCGACCGTCCGTTAAGTTGGAAATTGTGTATGCAAAACGTATGACCAGCAATACCTCGTCAATGCGGCTTCTTTCCTCCTTGGGAAAAGGCAAGGACAAACATTTCGCTCCGAGACACCGTTTAGCCTCAAGTAATTACAGTGTGTGCATGTTGTGGGCTCGCCGTTGTTACTTCCTTTTCTCATTCCAACTTCGAGTGCTCTGATTTAAATGTAAGTCGAATTGCCATTGATCAACTAGGATGATTTTATCCAATCGGGAGCTTCGTTATATATATATTTGATTTAGAAGCTCTCGATGACATAACCTTGCTCAAGTAGATCAAAAGAAATCTTACCCTACATTTAAATAATACGGCGAGTGAACAAAACATGGCACGGTTAGAACTGTAAACTTTTGAGTGAAACGTGAATCAATTGGGTGTAAAAGAAAGAGATTGTTAGAAGGAATGTTTTTTTAGCAATTACACTTATCTCAAAAATGAAAAGTGATCTCTCTTATTCTATTGTGGAATTTTGCATATCGTTTCACAATTCAAACGAAATAATAAAGTATCAGAAATTCGTTAACTATAAACAAATTCAAATTTTTCCGAATCAAAATCGAGGGTTCTCTGATGCCTCAAAGACAAAAACGCGAATGAATAATTTTTAACAAACACAAATTCTTTAAGCAAGTCCGAAATGTATACTTACTACGATCAGGAAGGGTACCAAGTGTGCCACTAAGCTGAACATTGCAAAATTAAAATTTTCACGAAAAATTCTTGAAGTTTTGCTAAAACGCTTAAATGGTGCTAAAATATTGTATGGTAATAAGTTATCATTTTGGACACCAAGGCGTAATGAACAGCGAGCGTCCACAAATATTTTATCGTAACGGGGTCAAAAGTACTATTAATTGTAATATACTTGACAAATAGAACGCAAGTGAAGTTATGTAAGAGCAATACTTACTAATTCTTAGAAATACTTGCAACCCCATCCGGTAAACAATATTTAAAACTAGCGAACTCGTGCGAGCACACTCGCAAGTTAAATCCCAACCTTTTTCCTGCCCTTCCATTTCCACATTAAATGGGAAAGTTGTCAACAAAACGTGTTTGTTTGTTTGTTTGTTTAAAAAAGTATAAAGGTAACTTTCAATGTAGTTACAGATTATCAAATAAAAGTAAACAAAATGATGCAATTGATGTTTGAAACAAATTTTCAATAAAGATTTATTTAGTATTTTAAACAGATGTTCTTAAAACATTTCACAACAACTTAAAAACAACATTTGAAGTAATTATACAATCTTTCTTTACAGTTAAGTTTTCGCTTTCCTTGATAGTTATAAAAATATTAGTAAAGGTTTTACTCTTGAGACAGGTATAGTAGTTAGTATAACAGTTATGTATAGTCCATGCGCAATTACAGAATCGAGCGAGTAAAACCCCACGGTTCGCAATATTAATTAACTTCATTTCCAAACAGAGAGGTATATGCGTGCAAATTCAGTTGTATAGAATAACAAATAATTAGTTTCATTTCACATTTAGTTGCAGATTCTGCACGTCTCTGAACGTGTGGTGTAGAATCGAGAAGGACCAGCAAAATCTGTAATAGCATGTCCAAGATGATCTCATCTTGTAGATTCCAGAATGAGAAACGTGACTTTGAGATCTGGGTTCTCCAAATTTCAAGTTTTAATGCCCTAAAACGCTTTTTTACAAGTTATTTAAATAGCATATAGATTTTAACAATGCTGCACGAATGTTGCGAATTTCATTTGACATGAATATTTAGTTGCCTTTTTTTTCAACAAACCTTTATATTTTTAAACTCAATGTGCAATTCGTCACGTCCGTGAAATTCTCTTTCTTTAGAGATCTCATTTATAATGATTGATTGCGTGTGAGAGCTGCAAAATTCATCTATATTACTGAAATAATGTAGATGACGATCATACACAACGCCTCAGAAGAGGGTAAGACCTGGCACTCGCCATTTTCTGACTTAACTGCCAGGGACTCTAGCGCACAGAACACGGCCTGCCAATCTATGAAATATAATCTGTAGTGGAAGGGTAAGTACAATATTTTATTATGAAGATCAGTTTATATATATTATGAAGACCAGCAATTCACTTCTCGAGTTGGTAGCTCCGCATATAATGTTTCGCTTCAAAATTCTGTGATTGAACAATACGGAATACAGATTATTTACTTGTTTTTATTTAACTAACTTAAACTATTTATTAAACTTTAACTTGACACTGAAATACTATATCAGCTTATCTTGCAACACATATTTGCTTGGGTGCAATTGAAATGCTCTAGACTACTGGAAAACCGCACCCCATATTATGTGAGAAAACGAATAGAACTTCAGAAATTGTATTTCCAGATAGCTTTTCTTGTACTTTCTGATTAAAAGAGCTTTTACACAGCCAGATTCATAGATTCAATTTCCCAATACAGATATCTTAGACTCTAACAGCCAATTTATGTTTTTATATCCTATAGTCAAACTAGTGTTGCTTGAAAATGGTTCATATTTTCTCGTATAAGTTAGTTTCCTGTTCCCTTGAATCGGGCCAAGCTTTATAGTTTCGCTCCATTCTCTTTTCAGCCGCTATCTATCGGCGTCTAAAACACCTACCCGGTTCTCTTGCGGTCCCCTTGCGGAAATTTCCAGTGAAGAGACCGGTTCGAGTCCCGACGATGACCGGGTTTTCGTCGCTAGCTAGACAGCTAGGTCGAATTATGTCACTGTCTGGAGGAGAATTCTAGCGGCCGGTTGCGCTGATTGGTAATTTTCCGTGGTTTCTTCGATCAACACCAGGTGAATGCCGGAGCTGTTCCTTAACCAATGGGTCACAGACCGCGCATGATCTTTCCTTCCCCTTCCTTGTCCTATCCTAACCCTTTACTTACACACACGTACACTTACATGCACTACACTATCATACATGCCGGGAGACCGATCGAGAGCTTAAAGTTGGTCCCGTCTTGGATGGTGCACGACTGGTGAGAGGTACCTGGTTGGGGAAAACTCCGCTAGCCAACAGGCACGTCGGCGCCGGATCTCACCATCCGTAGGGGGAAGATCAGCGTCACCTCACGATGAAAAAATTGCACTAAGCTTATGGAACGAATGACCACATCAGTTGACGGGCCTGGAATCACTAATCAATATCGCGTATATATCCAGAATATCGCTCCGATCTATCTCGTACCTTTGCATAATTGTTCAAAGTATTCCTTGACCCCATCACGGTATCATTGTTCTCGGTGTAGGGACCCAGTACTTCAACTACACAATTTCCTGTTAGGCCAAGAGATTTATCTCTTTCCCTTATTCTACGTGTATTACTCCGAACGTGCCGTTGTATATATTAAGTAAAATAAATTTTTGTAATCATCCCTATTTTATCTAGTGAATTGTTTTCCATTTTAATGACATTTAGATTTTTAAGATAATATTTCACCAGAAATTCTTCATAAATGAGATTCATTTTAATGTGGATATTTTGTTTCATCGCCTTACAATAATTTAGGTAAGCATTGGCCTCAATTCCTCCAATAATTCAAGGACCTTAATATCTCAATCAGTATTAATATTTTATACGGTACTAATACAATAAAACTGATACAAATTAAACACCAGTATTTCAACTTACTATTTAATTAAATATTGTAAAATAATCTGACACTTAAAGCTGAAGCTCCTTCTCTAAAAAGTGTATTTTCAAGAAAGCAATGAGGTGCTCAAAGTATAAAATTGTGTGATTATATTCGGATTATATAAATTTCTTCACCCCTTCATAATAGAAATAGTGTATGAATGGATTAGTAATTAATATGTATCTAAAATATTACAACTAAAAAATTACCTTGCATGAAAAATAATCATTTTATAATTCTTTTTGGAACTATATGCCATTAGCAAGTTTCAAAGAATACATGATTATGTAAGGCAAATGTTCTACGATCACTAGAAGATACTCTACATTTTAGAGAAATAGCATCACATTTCGAATCTGTTACTCATTGTAAAATAGAATCATTGAATTATAGTCTAAATCTAAACGTAACGTGCGTAAATGCCCTTTTTATGTCCAAAAAGTTGATTATGACTATTCCTAAGAACTTGATTCATGTACACTGTGTTCACACTTTATTAGCATTACAAAATGATTAATTTTATTCAAACTTTACATTCGTTATTCAAAACTGAATGATGAAGCACCAATATTTCAATACATTCAGCTACATTCAGATGAAAACTTGAAACATTGTTCATTTGGAATTGATGTTAAATCTTCAAATACTCTAAAGCTTTTGCTAATATTTCACAAATCAAGCACTTCGCTAAAAATAAATAACATTTGTATTGAAACCATGTCCCAACTGCAAGAAAAGACACTATATACTACACCTCTTCTCAACGACATACTAAGAGTTCTCACATACGTCCTTTATAATAATATTGAAAGACAAAAAAAAACAGAAGAAATGTTATAAGATGATTATTTTTACTTTTTAATTCTCCTGTCATTTTAAATTTTGTTCCCTCCAAATACCTTCTTTTCTGTTTCGTTCGGACTATTTAGTTATTCCATTACACTTTCTTTGAAGTGTTTCACTCAAACACTAAACATTGCCTACATGCATATAAATCGCATATCTAAAGTGCTGCTAGCTTATGATAAGTAATCATACTATATTAAGAAAAAGAATGAGAGGATATTAGGAGAGGCAAATTGGAGGGGCGCAGCGCGAGTGAGAAGTCAGAGAGATTTAGTTTAAATAGATTTATTTAGAAATGGTGGATGGAGAGAAGACGCCAGGAATGTGTGTGCGCCGCTGTAGCGACGAATGCCCATCGGAGAGTGGAGACAGTGTGCCGAAGTCGTGTGCCGGGGGAAGCGTCTGCGAACAAAGCAACAACCATTAGAACCACAACTCAACCACCAACACACCTCAACTCAACCACCAACGCAATCATCAAAAAGAGCGAGTACTCACAAGGTCAGGGGGGAAGGAGCTTATTTGTAGTAGCCGTATCCACCATAGTAGGCGGGAGCGTAGGCGCCGCCGTAGGCGTAGCTGCCGTAGCTGTAGGGGTAGGCGACGGCGGCGGAGCGGTAGTAGTTGCCGTAGTAGGGGGCAACGTACTGGGCCGAAACGGCAGCCAGGATGGCGAGGACGACAAGCACCTGTACACAACATTAAAAAGAGTTAGCGTTTCACATTATTTTAAGATACGCGAGTTAGTGTAGGTATGAAATCTGTGCCGTATTAAACTCTGATTCAACATTTTTTGAAAGTAAAAGGGGATTTATGTTTTGATTTATTTAAATTTTTAAGCCAAAAATATTAAACATTTAATTCGATATTTATTATTTAAGACGTTAAATTATTCCCCATAGTATTTCCAAAATAATCTACAGCTTCAAGATTTACTTGAAAATGAACTTAAATAATTCTGTTAATGTATTTTCAAAACCTAAATCTGGGCTCAGAAGGAACTCTACACCGGGCAGAGCCTGAATGGCTGCAGTTTTGGCTAGAATCTGAGAGTACGCTGTAGGCAGATACTCACGAGCTTCAGCATGTTGAGAGGTGACTGTGATCTGCTGCAGAGAACACTGATGCCCTGCCCGGCGCCCGCCCCGCTTTTATACGCGCGAGGGCCGCGACCGAGACCTTGGGGAGCGCCCATCCTCCCGCGTGGACTGGTTCTCGGCGCTGACCACGCCTCGAAATCTTGGCAAGCGTCTAAACTAAGATTTGGTTTCTGAACCCACCTATATGTGAAGGAATTCTTCTCGCTATGACGCAAATTCTTTAAACGCTTGTGCTTTCTCCTTTACTATCCCAACTTTCCTAATTTTTTATGGATTTATTTTTATTTTTTGATATTATCTCAGAGGACACTTATGTATTTCACAACATTAACTAGCTAATTTTCAGAAAATTCTTAAATGTCTATGTTTGGTGTGACAATTTATTAATGCACAGTAATGTGTATTGAGAATTTACTGAATTTTTGTACTTGACATTTATTTTCTGTTTCATTCATCGGTTACTAATTTTTTTCTATATTTGTGGGTTTTGAACTTATAGATACGAGAGCGATACAAATATGACCGAGACTTTTTCTACTGCGCGCGTAATTTCGAGTGCTGGCGGCCATCTATAGAGGGCAGTGGTCGGGATGTGGAGAATGTGGAGAGCAGGCGGAGACCTGTGCAGACTTGTTCGGCAGTAGCAGTGACCATGTCGGAACAACTGGTGCATCATTCTACTGCGCAACGCACTATAATTAAATTTCTTACTCGTGAAGGCATAAAACCAACGGAAATTTTGCAAAGATTGGCTGCACAGTTTGGGGTTAAAACACTGTCAAGGGCTCGCGTGGCATAAGAAGTTCAAGGAAGGACGTGAACGTATTGAAAATGAGGAACATGATCGTCGACCTCGAACCAGCATTACGGAGAACATTCTCTCTATTCGTGCACTTGTTGAAAAGGATCGACGTCGGACAATTTCAGACATTACATCAGAGGTTGGAATAAGTTATGGGAGCTGTCAAGAAATCATTACAAAAGACCTAGGGTTCCATAAAATGTGTACCACGTGGGTCCCCCGCCTCTTGACAGCATAACACAAGTTGAGCCGTTCGCAGATCTGTCAGGAGCTTTCAGCACGGTATGCATAACACGGGAAAGCATTGTTGGATCGAATTGTCACCTGTGATGAAACTTGGGTCCATCATTACACACCCACGTCCAAAGAAGCTAGTAGGGAATGGCGGAGAAAGGACGAGGCAGCCCCTGTGAAAGCCAAGGCTCGGTTGTCAGCTGGCAAGGTGCTTGCCACTGTCTTATTTGACAGGCGTGGCGTTTTGCTCATTGATTTTTTGCATGAACGTAAGACAATCAATGCTGCGTATTACTGTGGACTTTTGAGTCAGGTGAAGGCTGCTTATCGTTCCAAAAGACGTGACCAACCAATTCGAGACGTCATTTTCCTTCACGACAACGCTCGGCCCCATACTGCAACTCTGACTTGCGCCAAATTAGAGGAAATGAGATGGACTTCACTTGAACATCCTCTATATAGCCCTGACCTATCACCATGTGATTTTCATTTGTTTGGACCGCATAAAGAAGCACTGGGAGGACGTTTCCAAGACAATGCAGGAGTGGAGGTCTTCGTGCACAAATGGCTCATGGCACAATCCAGTTCCTTTTACGATGCCGGGATTACAAAACTCCCAATCCGCTGGTCAAAATCCATTTCCAGAACAGGAGATTATGTGAAAAAATGGTATGTACTTAGCTGCTATATTACACAAAATAATTTTGTTTAAATATTATCTCGTTTATATTTGATTCACTTTCGTAATACTTTTGATCACGGATATTGTTAATTTAAAGATAAAGGTGTTGCTGAAATAAATTATTTTATGGTTTACTAGCTCATTGCTGTGTTTACGGACCTCAAACAAAACGCGTAAAGATATTGTTAATACCCTTGCGGAACTTTCTGATTCTTTATGCCCTCGGGCCTTTTGAGTACTTTATGGCCCACTCTAATACCAACACAACACATACATTTTTATAAATTCAATTTATTGAAGTTACGATGCAAGCAAATACAATAATAAATAAATGGAGTAATGCTCAAGTAAGTAAAATAACTCGTTTTAAACCTTACATTACTCACTTGACATGAAAATTGTAATTTTGGAATGTTCCTGTGAATATACAATTGCCCAATAGTATACTCTCTGCAATTGCCATTAGTCACTCACATTTCGCTGCTACGTATCAATTTTTTTAGAGACATGTGCTTCTAGAGTAGCAGTACTACTCGTAGTAATAAGATGTATGCTATATGACACGCTAATGCTCTCGAAATATTAGCTTTTGGTGATATAAAATATTATAAATAACTTTTGGCAATAGGAGCAAATAACCTAAAAGCACCATTATCTCAATTTACACTGTTATCCACACTTATATAACTCCAAAATCACCATAAACATTTTCATATATTTTTCGAGATTTTACTGAAAACCACTGTCCGTAGTTTTATTATATTTTGCGAGAGTTTCCACCGAAACTTCACAATATTCTTCCATTTTGTACGAACAAATCAGTCCCATAACGATTATACAATAGTAATTAGGTACAAAATCTCTTTTGTTTATCTGATGTCATATTCACAAATGACTATTAGAATGAATCTTTTCACTTCAGACGCAAGAAAAAGTACAAAATGTTTCGAATTCTCGTTTAATTCAGCAACAAACTAGTAAACCATAATGTTTTATATGCAGCACGGGCGTTACTAGATGTTTTCGCCCCTCAGGCGACTTCCAACCCCTCGGGCCGAAGGCCCTCGGGGCAAAAACATCTTCTTAACGCCCTTGATACATAAATAACTATTAAAGGTGGTATTAATTATAATCGGAAAAAAGTATAATTTGAAATTTTTGATTTTTATTAATAAATAATAAAATAATTGAAATTTTGTTTGTCTTCCGTGATTAAAACACTATTTTTGTCCATTTTATATTTTATTTGTCAACGCGTTTGATTTTCTTTTTAAGCATATTTGAATATTATTAACAGTTTCAGCAATTTACTAAATTTTTATTCTTCATAGTTTCAATAAATAAATGAATTGCTTAATAAGCCAATGTAAGTAGTGTGAAAAAACACAGGAATAGGATAAGAAAGGAAACGGTACATCTCGATGTTCTAGATTCTGGATGTTTTCCATTAGCTATCTCGAAAGCGTTTATTTTAACACTTTGTATCTCAGTGCTTGCTAACGTATTGAAGAGCTCTTGCATACCTCTCATAATTGTCGGGCATTGTCTCTTTGGTCACATTTATTTGCATATCAAAAAGTAAATAGTAAAATACAATATCTCTGATATTTTCCTTGCAAAAAGTGACATCGAGCGATTGCCTTTGCAGATAAATTCATTTGTTTTAGACTGCGTTCAATTTCGAGGACGTTTATTAAGTTCCAAACATAGCTAGCTGAAGACGTGTAAACATTTTTACAATTTTAGTTATTCTCTTAATTTAAAAGTAACTAGAAATAATCAATATTTAACAATTATTTTCTCGTAAAAACATTTAAAGATTTCAACCTTACAGGCAGTAAACACATTACATCTTGAGTAAAAAGCGTATCACAAGACAATACACACACCAGCAAAGGTAGATTAGGGTATCAACTGATGTCACTGCAATACCTCTGACCGGGAGGTCCTAGGGTTCGAGTCCCGACGACAGCAGGGTCTTCAACACCAGTTTGACATATGTCGAATTCAACCTTCCTTTGAAGGAGAATTGTAGCAGCCGACTACTGTAATCGGTGATTTTGCGTGGTTTCTCCAAACAATTCCAGGTGAATGCTGCAGAAGTACCCTAACAAACGGAACACGGAGCGTGGGCGATCTTTCCGTCCTCTTCCTTGCATTTTTCTCACACTTTACTTAACCCAGACTTCCACTTACAAACATATGTCACCACCACATATATCAAAGACCGGTCAGGCGTGTAGAAGTTGTCTATGCTGGGGCGGTACCAAGTTGGTGGGAGATACCTGGTTGGGAAAAATTCCAGCAGGCCGACGTAGGTCGACGACAGATCTCGCCGACCAACAAGCGAAGATCACCTCCACTTCTCACGATAAAAATACGGACTACTCATACGGGACTAATGCTATTGGCAGTTGACGCACCAAGGATTTCTAATAAATCAAAGGAATACACACAGACTACCAAGCCACGCGAACAACACACTGAGAACTGTAAATTACGTACAATTTACTGTAAAGTTACTGTATGTAGGTTTTTATATCCATATTTCAACCAACTTATTTCGATTATTAATCATCCGTAAAGGCAAAACTAATCAAATGTGAAAATTGTTCTTTAACGACGTTGTTGCGGCAAATATATCTTCAAAAATAATTTTGTTATCTATATATTTAAAAAAATAAGGTATTCTGCAATGGCTTCGTTTAGAGCTTCTACTGAACCGATTCTAGTATCTTTTCCTTGAAATGAAAGAATGTGATCCATAGATGTGTTATCATATATTGTTTGTGTTGGTTCACCAACATTTATGGTGTAAATTAATTAATTAAATCATTCTTTAATAGTACGTTTATAAATAGTCAATTGTTTTTGTTTTTTTCAAAGCGACTGCTTCATGGTGGCGCTACTTGATGCTTTATTTTGATTGTTGAGATTTGTTAACCATTCGTCCAGGTTTTGTTTCAGTGTAATAATTCCATTGTGGTGTTGACAGTTTGCATGTATTTGCTTTTGTGGTGTATTTTGTAGAGAACATTCGGACAGTGAGTTTTGCTCGGTTGTACTGAAGTAGTGAAGTTGTTCACGGATTATGTCGAATTCCGAATCCTTGCCCACGCGACCCAAACGACGCAAACGTACATTAACTGGACGCAGGGAAAGAGAATGTCAGCGTAGGTGTCGTGATAGTGAGGTCATTTCGTTTTCTATTGGGTCGTTGTCTATAAAATTTCAGTTTTGTTCTGAATTGTACTTCCCATGTGAGAAAAATTCTGCAAACCAGTTTACTCTGTGTTGCTTAAATGGGAAAATAAGTTTACCTTCGAGCAATATGCTAGAAGAAATCAAAGTGTCTTATACGAGATGATGACACATCAAAAAACTTTAGAAATAATAAGCGTCAGTGTAATAGTACTCTTTCTTTTGTGTAATTTGGTGCCGTTATTACATTGCTACCTGGTCATGGGCCATACGTGTTCAAAATTTTGGGAACTCCACATCACAGAATATCTTAGTTGTACCCTGAAGATCCAAACAATGCAACGTATTGTGAACATTATTCTGAGCACAGTATTTTACATTTATCTCAGATTTCACCGTCAAATTTGGACGGGTTCTCACTAGTTTTATCATAAAATTAAAAAGTCTCCTAAAAATAAAACTTATGAAGTGAATTTTGCAGAAACCTGTTTCCAGATTTTCTTCTCAAATATCCGACAACTTCTAAGGGATTGAAACCGCCTTTACTCTATTCTACAAATTAAAAACATATGACTGTTTAGGAGTGTGGGAGAGGCGAATTGGAGGGGCACAGCGCGAGTGAGAAGTCAGAGATTTAATTTAAATAGATTTATTTAGAAATGGTGGATGGAGAGAAGACGCCAGGAATGTGTGTGCGCCGCTGTAGCGACGAATGCCCATCGGAGAGTGGAGACAGTGTGCCGAAGTCGTGTGCCGGGGGAAGCGTCTGCGAACAAAGCAACAACCATTAGAACCACAACTCAACCACCACACACCACAACTCAACCACCAACGCAATCATCAAAAAGAGCGAGTACTCACAGGGTCAGGGGGGAAGGAGCTTATTTGTAGTAGCCGTATCCACCATAGTAGGCGGGAGCGTAGGCGCCGCCGTAGGCGTAGCTGCCGTAGCTGTAGGGGTAGGCGACGGCGGCGGAGCGGTAGTAGTTGCCGTAGTAGGGGGCAACGTACTGGGCCGAAACGGCAGCCAGGATGGCGAGGACGACAAGCACCTGTACACAACATAAAAAAGAGTTAGCTTTTCACATTATTTTAAGATACGCGAGTTAGTGTAGGTATGAAATCTGAGCCGCATTAAAAACTGTTTCAACATTTTTTGAAAGTAAAAACGGGATTTATTTTTTTATTTACTTGCATTTTTAAGCCAAAATTATTAAAACTTTAATTCGATATTTATTCTTCAAGACAAAGATTTCCCGTAGCATTTCCAAAATAATCTACGACTTCAAGTTTTACTTGAAAAATTAACTTACAAATTTCTGTTAATGCATTTTCAAAACCTAAATCTGGGCTCTAAAGGAACTCTACACCGGGCAGAGCCTAAATGGCTGGAGTTTAGGGTAGAGTCTGAGAGTACGCTGTAGGCAGATACTCACGAGCTTCAGCATGTTGAGATGTGACTGTGATCTGCTGCAGAGAACACTGATGCCCTGCCCGGCGCGCGCCCCGCTTTTATACGCGCGAGGGCCGCGACCGAGACCTTGGGGAGCACCCATCCTCCCGCGTGGACTGGTTCTCGGCCATGACCACGCCTCGAAAACTTGGCATGCGTCTAAACTAAGATTTGGTTTCTGAACCCGCCTATATGTAAAGGAATTCTTTAAACGCTTGCGCTTTCTCCTTTACTGTCCCAACATTTCTAATTTTTTAAGGATTTATTTTTATTTAGTGATATTATCTCAGAGGATACTTATCAATTTAACAACATTAACTAGCTAAATTTCAGAAAATTCTTAAAATTCTATGTTTGGTGTGACAATTTTGTATTGTATTGTAATGTACAATTTGAGAATTTAATGAATTTAATTTTCTCTTTGTACGTGACATTCATTTTCTACATTTCATTCATCGGTTACTTATTTTTTAGATATTTGTGGGTTTTGTGCATATAGATAATAATTTTGATCAGGGATATTGTTAATTGAAAGATAAAGGTGTTGCTGAAATAAATTATTTTATGGTTTACTAGTTCATTGCTGTGTTTACGGACCTCAAACAAAACACGTAACGATATTTTTTTTATTTTTACGTCAAAAAAACTGTTAAAAACTGCGTATGACGTGCTATGGGGAAAAGTGAATTGTGTGCACATTTTCAAAATTCTGTGATCCCTACACTAAGTCATATACTACTTAAATTTTGAATTTTGGAAAGGGAGAAAAAAAACTCCCATGTAATAAAATCTATTTTCAAAGATAAATAAGCAATAAATTTTGGCTCTTATTACTTCCTGCCGCGACAACATGGAAACGATAATTTGAATAATTGTATTTCCCACTGAACTCTAGAAGACGTGCACAGAAAATGAAGTAACATTTATGTCCAGAAGCAAAACAAGGGGCCATCTCAGAATTTGCTCAGTGGATCAGGGAAACTGGACGAAAAACCTGATCGAGATGGGGGTCTTAATACCCTTACCTTAATACCCTATATTCTTAATACCCTTAAGGAACTTTCTGATTCTTTATGCCCTCGGGCCTTTTGAATATTTTATAGCCCGCTCTAATACCAACACAACACATACATTTTTTTAAATTCAATTTATTGAAGTTACGATGCAAGCAAATACAATAATAAATAAAAGTTATAATCCTCAAGTAAGAAAAATAACTCGTTATAAACCTTTTATTACACAATTGACATGAAAATTGTTATTTTGGAAGGTTCCAGCGAATATACAATTGCCCAATAGTATACTCTCTGCAATTGCCATTAGTCACTCACATTTCGCTGCTACGTATCAATTTTTTTAGAGACATAGTATGTGCTTCTAGAGTAGCAGTACTACTCGTAGTAATAAGATGTATGCTATATGGCACATCGCCTAATGTTCTCGAAATATTATTTTTTGGTGATATGACATATTGTTATGATTTGCAAGACCCAGAACGTGAAAAATATAAAAGGAACAGAACTTTATTGATCAAAGAGAAATATCAGAAAGTGTATGAATTGTATGTAACACATTAAGAACGAAGAACCTGGCACCCATTGTTGTGAAAAGAAACTCAGTTTTTATTGAATATTTCAAGAACGCTTGAACGGATTAACGTCAAACTTTATGGAATTATAAAACAGAAGATTTGGATTAGGGCAAAATTAGTCACGGCACGGGGGAATTTGTACGGGGCTTGAATTATTTCAATATTTACATTTATAACGTGGGGGATTAAGAAAGAAAAGACGTTCGCAAGCGATGGAAGTATGAATTTCTAACATGGGGTGATGTTTTGTGGGTGTGATGGGTGGGTGTTTTGAGAAAAAAGAAAGTTGTCGGATTGTAGAGCAACAATATGAAAAAGGTGGTAAGCAAAAGAACGAGTTGAGTTTTGGTCGCGAGTACTTGCGTTATATCGTCGTGCTGAAATTTTCTAGACTTTCTCAAAATATTTAGTGAAAGTGTTTTTTTCGAGGTTTTAATCGAGTAAAAGAAGTCATTGGAACATTGTGGAGATAAAATTTTAATTATTTTTTTTGTTAAATTGACGGGAAAAATTGTGAAAACGTTATTTCGCGTAAGACATAGGAAAACATTAACGGGAATGTGATTAGTCGCGAGAAACAATTACCGGGACTGTAAGTAACGGATTTGAAGGTGAATTAGTGGCGTCCAGGAACTGGTGGCAGCCGAATTGGAATTTCGTTCACGGGCGGTGCGCGAGACATTGGGGCAACGACGGGCGCTGACAGTGTGCGACGCCGCAGCAAAGGAAAGTTGCATATATACTTTATTTTTTTATGCTCGAGACAAAAATACGCCAGGATTCTGTCGAAGATCAAGTTTTGGTAATTAAATTAATTAAAATTACAACCATAAGATGAGGTCACGACAGAATGCGCATTCCTGTGTGAATGAAAAGTTTGTTGATGCTTTAAGTGTGAATGGGATTCTTCTATGTTGTTTGTATTTATGTTTTTGTGTTATTTGTTGTTTTTTTTTGCAAGCCAAGGGTTCATTTGTCAATGTGTTAAAATTTGCTTGCAATAGACAAATGGGCATTTAGTACGGCTCATGATTGCCTCGAATATGTGTGTTGTTTCTTAGTAGTTCTATAGAGATTGACCCAGGCACGAACGTGAGGTATCCCGTCTCAAGTCCGTATGGAATGAGCACGCGATTCACGCCCAGGTAAGATTGAATAATTATAGTGAGCTAAGCCGAGGTACGGGCGACTGAGCAAGAGCAAGGGCAAGGCAAATGGGTTGTATATAAGAGAAATCGGTTGCATTGTGCGCCCAGAGGTATTAAGAGAAAGGGTATTAGGTGTGTGGCGACATTACAATATTATAAATAACTTTTGGCAATAGAATCAAATAACCTAAAAGCACCGTTTCAACTCAATTTACACTGTTATTCACACTGTTATATAACTCCAAATACACCATAAACACTTTCATATATTTTTCGAGATTTTACTGAAAACCAAAGTCCGTAGTTTTGTTAGCTTTTGCGAGAATTTCCGCAGGAACTTCACAACATTCTTCCATTTTGTACGAGCAAATCAGTCGAATAACGATTATGGAAAAGTAATTAGATACAAATTCTGTTTTGTTTATCTGATGTCATATTGGCAAATGGCTATTAGACTGCATCTTTTAACTTTCGACGAAAGAAAAATTTTAAAATGTTTCGAATTGTCGTTTAATTCAGCAACGAACTAGTAAACCATAATAGTTTGTATGCACCACGGGCGTTAATAGATGTTTTTGCCCCACAGGCGACTTCCTCTTACCGGGAGATCCTAGGTTCGAATCCTGACGGCGGCAGGATTTCCGACACTAACTTGTCAGCTAGGTCGAATCGTCGTTGTCTGGAGGAGAGTTCTAGCGGCTGGCTGCTCTGATCGGTAGTTTTCCGTTGCTTCTCTGATCAACACCAGGCGAATGCCGAAGATAACAAACGGACTACGGACCACGCGCTATCTTTCCTTCCTCTTCCTTGTTCTATCCCCTTTCACACACACACACACACACTAACATGCACTACACTACCACACATGCCAGGAGACCGGTCGGGAGTTTAGAGCTTGTCTCGGCTGGGACGGTGCCCCGCTGGTGGGAGAGTCCTGGTTAGGGGGAAACCCCAGAAGCTCACGGTAGGTCGGCGCCGGATCTCACCATCCAGCGGGGGAAGATCACCGCCATCTCTCGAGGAAAACATGCACTACACTTACGGGACTAATTACCTAAGCTGATGACGCGCCCAGAAACACCAACCAAGCAACCAACTCAGGCTGTGCGAGCATATTGGTTTCATGTATAAAACTATGTTCCTTATAAAATTGCTTGAGTCAAAATATTAGTTTTCTTAATAAAAGCAGATAATGATAATATAAACCTTACATAATATTTTACCTTAAATTTCCATATCGCAAACCTGGTATCATTGTTTATATTGTTATACACTTTCTCCGACTAGAGTCAGTAAAATTTATCTAAGTTAATGGATGAGTATTATTCATGATATGCTTCCACTGACTATTTTAGCATCGGAATATATTCTCAAAGGAAAGAATACCTGTACCAATCACTACAGCTTTTACAACATATTCATAGTTATTTCATAGCGTATAGTTCCGTGAGAAGCTCGTAAAGTAGGTGAAAGAAAAATAAAAAAGACCGTGAGCTGCCCGCAATCCTTCCTTTCCCATCGTTCCCACTCCTTTCATAGGGACCAAAAAAACCAAGCTCCATCGTCATGGTGCTCGTCACTCTGATCCTGAAGATATCGGCGATACTATATTATCAGCATGTCCGACTACACCGCAATGTAGTATGGAAGTATCAGAGAAAAAAATCAATGTGAAAAATAAATGCAATATGTTATTCACATTTATGGATATAATAACTGGAGTATTTGAAATGAGATAGGGTGACCAGATGGGAACGGAGGCGTAACAGGTAGTGCTACGCCTCGTGAACAAAACCCACCTGAAGAAAACCTACCTAAAGAAAAGGAAAGAGTATTTGAGTTTTTTCTTCTATTTATAGTCTCTCTCTCTCTCTCTCTCTCTCTCTCTCTATATATATATATATATATATATATATATATATATATATATATATATATATATATATATATAGTCTAAAGCCTTCAGTTACTCCATATTCTGTGAACAATTATTATTATAGTTTTCGTTTTAAAATAACTATCTTCAATAGCAATAATTTCATCCAGCCATTACGCAATAAACAATTATTTTCTTTGTCTACTTTCTTTTTAAATTTTAAATACTTATCTATTTTTTTATATTTTTTTAAATTCACTGTAAAGTACGTAAATATATGTAGATTCTTTCAGTATATCGATATTTCAACCAACTTATTTCGATTATTAATCATCCTTAACGGCAAAACTGATCAGATGTGAAAATTGTTCTTTAACGACGTTGTTCTAGCAAATATATCTTCAAAAATAATTTTGTTATTTTATCATAAAGTCTCCTAAAAATAAAACTTCTGAAGTGAATTTTGCAGAAACCTGTTTCCAGATTTTCTTCTCAAACATCCTACAACTTCTAAGGGATTGAAACCGCCTTTACTCTATTCTACAAATTAAAAACATATGACCGTTGAGGAGTGTGGGAGAGGCGAATTGGAGGGGCGCAGCGCGAGTGAGAAGTCAGAGATTTAATTTAAATAGATTTATTTAGAAATGGTGGATGGAGAGAAGACGCCAGGAATGTGTGTGCGCCGCTGTAGCGACGAATGCCCATCGGAGAGTGGAGACAGTGTGCCGAAGTCGTGTGCCGGGGGAAGCGTCTGCGAACAAAGCAACAACCATTAGAACCACAACTCAACCACCACACACTACAACCCAACCACCAACGCAATCATCAAAAAGAGCGAGTACTCACAGGGTCAGGGGGGAAGGAGCTTATTTGTAGTAGCCGTATCCACCATAGTAGGCGGGAGCGTAGGCGCCGCCGTAGGCGTAGCTGCCGTAGCTGTAGGGGTAGGCGACGGCGGCGGAGCGGTAGTAGTTGCCGTAGTAGGGGGCAACGTACTGGGCCGAAACGGCAGCCAGGATGGCGAGGACGACAAGCACCTGTACACAACATAAAAAAGAGTTAGCATTTTACATTTTTCTAAGATACTCGAGTTAGTTTAGGTATGAAATCAGAGCCGTATTAAACACTGTTTCAACGTTTTTAAACTAAAAATGATATTGATTGTTTTATTTTAATGTTAAGCCTACTATTTTAAGCCTACTAACTAAAACCTTAACTCGATATTTATTATTTAAGACAAAATTTTGACTTTAGAATTATGAAAATAATCTTTAATTTCTTCAATCTTCACTTGGGAATAAAATACTTTTTTTAATCCATTTCCAAAATATAAAACTGGGCTCTGAAGGAGCACTATCCCGGGCAGAGCCCGAGTCCAAACTTCGGACATAACCCTAAGAAAAGCTATAGGCAGATACTCACGAGCTTCAGCATGTTGAGAAGTGACTGTGATCTGCTGCAGAGAACACTGATACCCCGCCCGGCGCGCGCCCCGCTTTTATACGCGCGAGGGCCGCGACCGAGACCTTGGGGAGCGCCCATCCTCCCGCGTGGACTGGTTCTCGGCGCTGACCACGCCTCGAAATCTTGGCACGCGTTCAAACTCGCAGAATTCGTTGCCGAACTCGCTTATAGACATTATCATCTAGAGACCCCAAATAGAGTTCGGGTTCATTATAGATCGTCAACATACTTTATCTATCACAAAGCGAGAGGGATTCGCTGTTGCCAGAGAAACTCATATTTTATTGCTAATTTTATTGCTACACTCCGAATTTTATTACTTCAAAGTACCTCAAAACACATACATAAGAAAGTAGATTCTGGTCATATTCAATTTTTTAAAAAATCTGTAGATAGAAGTGGTTCCACTAAAAATATGAAAATTAATTAATTTTTGTGATTGTTCATCCGTAATCTACCCTTGCTTATTCGCAAGTGAGGTAGATGAATGATGTGAGAAATGTGATTTCTCTCTACTACGGTCAAAACGTGGGACTGTTCTCATGACTTTTTTATAATAAGGCAAGTGAAATTGTATCTCAGATGTGAAGTGATTCAAACTTTTTCGACGCATTAAATATTTACAATATTGCAATATAAAACAATAATTGTGAATACATTTTATTTTACAATGTGGTGAAATCGTATTAGGCATAGATATTTACGTTTATTTGATAAATATAATTACTAAAAACGTAGGCGTGTATTTCTCGTAAAAAAATGTTTATAATGCTATGTTGACTTCTTAAAACTTCTCTTATTCTCTTTTATGTTCTTTTTTTGTTAAACATTTATTTCTCAATAGCGTATAATGTTGCATTATACAAATACCACTATCATCCAGGATTTTTTTGGGTCATCTAATCACTATTAATGGCAGAGTTTATACTTTCTCGCATACTACTTGCGTAGAAAAGATAAAATGTAATGCTGCGGGAAAAAACTACGATTTTTAGATAGTAAACTTCGTATTGGTGGGCCGTCTCATCTATAAAATGAATAGATGTTGTTTCTATAATCTTTATCTAATACGTGTAAAAAGAACCCAGGTTTTGCGAATCCTTATTACCAACAAAATGTCCATCCATCCGTCCACATGTGATCAAAGCTAGCCGCTAAACCGTTCAGATGATTTTCCCATAATTGGTAATTCCTTTTTCGATCAGGCAGAGTTTGAGACTCTGCTAATTTGAAAAGAGTATTTTCATTGTTGGAAATACTGTACATGAAGCCCCAACACTTTCAAAACTTTCTCAAAACTGGCTCCAAATGTTTATATTACAGTTTTTTTTCTCAGATAGAACAAAGAACGTTTAAAAAATTGTCGATGTCTGATTTTCGTTGAACTCTGTATTGCAAAACTACAACATTAATTAGATTTTTTGTTTAAAGAAATCTATTCTAAAAAATGAGATTGTTAAACAAGATCATGCTCATTACTTAAGAGTATTTTTTGATTAATTTGTGCTTGTCATTTTTGTTGAACTTTGAATTTTCAAAAATTGTAAAAAGTGAAAATAGTGCAAGAAAGTTCATGCTGTTTTAGAATCCTAGTTTCATTGTGTATTTGTTAAACCAGAGAACTACTTTTCTCTTGTATCGTTTTTGGCTTGTAAAATTAAAAGTCTACAGTTTTTCTAGTTGATTTTTATTCATTGTATGTGTTTGTTTGAAAATGATAATATTTTTTAACAAGTTTACCTCATAATTGCCTCACGTTAATCATTTAAGGGTTTTCATTAGAATATTTGATCTATAAAAGTATTTTACGTTTGTGTAAAATCTCAAAATAAATTTGCGGTAAGGGTCCTGGTTAAATTACCATATTCTGAAAAGGGGTGTGAATTTTAACTCTCATAGTTTCATAGTTATATTTTATTTAAGCGCTCTTTTTTGGAAAGTCAATAATTTAATTTGGAATCTACACGTTTCAAGAGTCTGAATATTTTCAAAATAAGTGCCGTGACTCATGATACTGTTATTAAAAAAATGAGGTACTACATTGTGATAAAACCCTGCAATTACAAGAATATTAATTAAAAACATAACATTTTTAATATTTTATGACATGGAATGTAAAAAAACCACACTTAAGTTACTTACAAAAACAAATGCATTTTACTTGAATACATCAAATTTTACCATCAGGTTAGTTTTCCCTAAGAAACGAAGTAAATTATGTAAAATCTAACAGACAAAATTCCAGAAATTGTTATTACTGAATAAGTAGTCTGTGTGTAACTTAAAATCATGGCCGGCTAAGTTCAGTTCATCTAAAACTCGTTGGGAAAGGTGATTTTTTTATTCGAAATTTGGACGTCCTGTGAAGAGTGATCTAACCAGACTCTACGGATACAACACCCCATCAAGATGGCGCACGCTAGCTTGTTATTTGTATCCCTTGTTCTCTTCAGCAGAAAGTGTAAATAGAGGCCGGAAAAAAAAGATAAAAATTGTGGAATGAAATGTTAATAGAAACAAAATACTAAGAAACACAGGACATTCCTACAAAAACAGGAATGGTCATTTCATACTAGGAAAATGTGTATCAGTTTTCTTATATCGTACCCAATTTCGGAAAAATAAATAGGAAGTGTAAATCGCTATTGTAGGAAAATACACATCATTTTTTTAGTGTGTTAATGTTTGCCGATACCAGCATTATTGAAGTAGTATTTCAGAAGATACGAATATGAAGTTGTTTTAAGACTTCTCCAAACGGGAGCTTCCAAAACTTCTACAAAGTGGAACTTTGTACCACTACTTCATTCTAGTGAGAAAAAAATTAAATTAGTATTCTAAATCTTTTTAATGAGTGAGCACAATTTTCCACCCTGTGACAGAGATTTTGTTCTCATTGCGAAAAAGAGAAAAAGTGTGGTGTACCATCTTCAACAATGACTTCAAGATATTGATCATGCCAATACATTATTTTGTGCCTATTACACAAAATAAAGATACCTTAATTGACTTTACAATTGTTATAAACTTTCAAAAAGCATCTTAAATTAAAAATATTCTCATGTCACTGGATACAATTTTTAGAAGACAAATTCAAATTATTTCATACTAGAGGACCAACTTCATCAGTTCTTCTCAAAGGAACATTCGTTAATTTTATTCATTATGTTATTATATTAATAGAGGTAATGAAGAAAAGAGAAATGCCTGAGTCTGTTTCTTCCATTTTGTTTCACTTTTTGTACGTATTTGGCGTTATTGGGTCGGTAGTCCGACTTCGTCATGCCTGGGCCTAGTTAAATTCCCGTTGTCTCACTTTATAATATGTATATATTCGACTAAGTAAAGGAAACAAAGAAATATTTTACATATGTAAATTTATTGTTCTATAATATTGAGCGTTTTATGAAAACATCATTATAAGATTGACAATTTTTTACCATACTCTGCCGTACATGTTATATTCTATTGTATTTTTGTAGCGTTAATTTTGTAAATTGAAGGTTAATATGAAAAGAATTTAATGTTGGTTTGATCACTATTTTTTCGTGCGGTTAATTCTGTTTTCCATAAATATATGATTATTTTTATTTAAAAATATTAAATGCTATAAATATCTTCTATAATTTGACAAAAAGTATTTTATTTAGTGTAGACTTTGATATGTACACATTTTGCAGATAGTCTGTAGTTTATTTTTGAGAAACCTTCTTTTGTTTCTCCTAAAAAAAGGTTTTTGCTGGATAGATCCCTCTTCGGGTAAACTACCCAACTGTAAAATAGACTTCTTTGGAAAAAATGTTATTAGCCTATTGAATTTAGATTTATGTTCTACAGCATTTCTAAATATAAGATACTAGTTTCTAACATATTATATTCTACACTTAGTACTATGTTTATTTCCCAACTTGTGAGAAATGTGATTACACTTTACCATAAAATCATTTGACTCGGTCGCATGTACTATTTATTTTCATAAAAATCAGCCTGCTGCATACAGAACACAAATCATCCACTTTCTGCTCCATTACATTTGTGTTAATTCTGGATTTGGATATTGGTTAGTTCCTCGTGAATGAAAGTATCTTGATATTTTTCTCCACCTTGCTATAGCAATCGACTCTTCTTTGTTTATTTTGTTGTTGCGCTTTTCTTTGGGTTCTTTTTGACAAGTTTCATTTTGTATTTTTAATTTCCTTAGCAATAATGCTGAATAAAGATTATTGAAGAGAACATAAAAAACTTAAATACAATTAAGCAATTGTTTGAATGATGAATGTCCTAGTGTGTCACTTCAGACTAATTATAAGATAAGTATATTATTCTGGGAAACTCATAAGTTTTCTGCAAAGAAGAAACGACGATAGAGAAAATCACAACAGTTCTGAATGTTTTTGTGTTTCATCACAAACATTCTGTTTTAATCGAAACCCATTAAGCGATCTCCAAGAAAAGAAGAGTGAGTGACCTTAAATTAAAAAAAATAAAAAAGAAGAGAGAAACATGTACGAGGCGCGTACAGAAATAAATTCTATCATCAACAGGAACATGTTGAAAATTAATTTCCTAAAAAACACCGCAAAGTTTCCAGTGGGTAGAATTTTATTGGACAAACGCAACACTCTTAGTGAAGCATTTGTTGTAGCAAGGCATTAACTTCATATGCTCATATTATATTGTTTGCCACCAAGATGTGTACTAAGAATTTGCCAGCACGTCACCATCCTTTCTAAATTCTGGTCAGCCAGGAATCGTTCAGATGCAGAAAGAGTGATGTGGGTGAATGGATGCGATACCAGGGCTGCCCGGGAATGTAAATATCTCCCATTTGAATAGGAACAGACGAGATTGTGCGTGCTTCACCGTCTGAGCAGTGTAAATCAAAGTGTATCGTACATAAATCTCATAGAATTACCAATGGATTTCGAGCGGCAAGGCCCACTACTCCTATGGTGAGAGACGAGCACTATCGTAACGAATTGAACATTCATTCTCTCCGCCATATTGTAGGCAAATGTGGGAGCGGTCATTTAAAACTGTGTTTTAGCGCTCTCTTCACGGGATATTGCGGATTCAAAAATTCGAAAATCACATTGTTATTGTTCCTATTCACTATGATAAATAAATTACGTAAAATTTAAATGTGTTTTAAAAATAACGTAATTGGAAATAGCTCGAAAGGTTTAACTTTCAATTCAGCGAAGAGAATTTCATCATTCTTGCATCTTTTGTTGCCCTCCTTAGCTAATGCATAGTTTCTTTTTCTGAAGAAGAGATTAAAATTATTCTTTAAAGGGAAAATGATTTAAGTGAAGATTGACTCACAAAAATCTTAATTCTAAAGAATGCTATGAAATGACCAAAACTCATGTTATGTCTTCTAATTTTTACTTTCTCGTATACGTACGTATATATGGAGTAATATACCTAGTATATTCTTATGTTGAGAAAGTTATGTAATATTGCGGCAAAAATCGGTGATTTGGGGACAGAAAAACTCGTACTGTGGGGCCCGCAGAAAAGTTGGATAAATTCTGTTCTAAACTGTACTAAATTTCTCCCTTTAACACTTTAAGTACTCAGATTTTTAATAGTACGAACAAGTTCTGAAATTAATAAAATATTTTGGGTATACATAACGAATATATTTTCTTACTCCGTGTGGTAGTATGCTAGGACCAAATTAAAGGATACGTTTCGATTAGATGAAAAATGCTCATGTGACTAAATGAAACATGTTTTAGTTGTATCATTTGGATTATTGAAAATTGTTTCTTGTAACCCTAATGCTTATATATATTGGACTTGTCACAGAACCATGAAGTTATCATTATATATTTTTATCGATGCGTAAATAATAATATTTTTATAATAAGATGAAAGCACTTCAAAGTAGTAATTTACATGGGAAATACCCACAAATCTCTTCGCGTACGGACACAACACGCCTGTCAGCACCTGCGAAGGAACTAGTTGCCCACAATATGGCAACCTTCAATTTGTAACGCTACACTAGCCCTACATATTTATCTAGGTAATACTATCCAATATCTTTGGTTTCACCCTGTGATCGTGCAGATATCTGATAACGGTGCGCATCTGAGTCAGTAGGAGATATTACGAGCGTAACAGTCTTTACGCACACACTACCATAGAGCGTTTGTGTTCGCGGCCCAAGAAACATGTTAGAATTTAGCTGCTACACGTCACCCACTTCATGCTACACGCGTCCTGGCTCTACTACCAGAAAAGCTATTGTAGCTCAGTAGCAACACTATTGCTCTGCAGAATCGTTAGTGAATTTGCACGTTCCCTTTAGCGGGGTAAAATAACTTACTTTGTTCTCATTAACTATCATTTTCCCCAACTGCATAGTTACTCTGCACTTTAATAAGTTTCCACTACTATATTATAATGCTTTGGAAATTTTTGTTAACAAAAATGGAAAGTATCGACTCTTCTCCCCATTTTCTTATTTTAGTAATGAACGGCAAAATATGAACGCGGTGGTGTCTTCTTTCATTCACATCTTCTTTAACCAACGTATACAATTTTCTTACAAAATAAAATAGCTTCGGAATAGTCAACTCTATTAATATTTAATAGAAGCCAAAATTGAAAATTTTCTGAAAACATACGTAGGTTCTTTCAGTATATCGATATTTCAACCAACTTATTTCGCTTACTAATCATCCTTAAAGGCAAAACTGATCAGATATAAAAATTGTTCTTTAACGACGTTGTTCCAGCAAATATATCTTCAAAAATAATTTTGTTATTTTATCATAAAGTCTCCTAAAAATAAAACTTATGAAGTGAATTTTGCAGAAACCTGTTTCCAGATTTTCTTCTCAAATATCCTACGACTTGTAAGGGATTGAAACCGCCTTTACTCTATTCTACAAATTAAAAACATATGACTGTTGAGGAGTGTAGGAGAGGCGAATTGGAGGGGCGCAGCGCGAGTGAGAAGTCCGAGAGATTTTGTTTAAATAGATTTATTTAGAAATGGTGGATGGAGAGAAGACGCCAGGAATGTGTGTGCGCCGCTGTAGCGACGAATGCCCATCGGAGAGTGGAGACAGTGTGCCGAAGTCGTGTGCCGGGGGAAGCGTCTGCGAACAAAGCAACAACCATTAGAACCACAACTCAACCACCACACACTACAACCCAACCACCAACGCAATCATCAAAAAGAGCGAGTACTCACAGGGTCAGGGGGGAAGGAGCTTATTTGTAGTAGCCGTATCCACCATAGTAGGCGGGAGCGTAGGCGCCGCCGTAGGCGTAGCTGCCGTAGCTGTAGGGGTAGGCGACGGCGGCGGAGCGGTAGTAGTTGCCGTAGTAGGGGGCAACGTACTGGGCCGAGACGGCAGCCAGGATGGCGAGGACGACAAGCACCTGAAGACAACATTAAAAACGTTAACAATGATCAGAATGCTTAAACAAAAGGTTTAAATTTGAAAAACTTCAGTCAGGAAAGGTAGAGCAAATTTCCTTCCGTCAGTATTAATTTTTTTTAAACTATTTCAGATATTTTAGGTCTTTTCAAAAAGAAATCTAAATCCATGAACATAAGAATTCATTTCCAAAAGAATCAAATCAATATTGCGTTTCATGAAATGTAACGTTTTCCAAATTTTGAAATTATAAGTTCGAAAATACAGCATGACTTCTACTTAAGTTTAAAACTTGGATGTAGCAAAATACACAATTGAAATTCAGTGTTAGAATTTTCTCAGAAGTAAATTACAAAATGAAACAGAAAATTTCTCATGAAAATGAATGTAGGTAAAAAAACTTATATTCTAAAAAGGAAATCTCCGATCCGAAGTGTCTCGGAGACGCAAGTAGATACTCACGAGCTTCAGCATGTTGAGAAGTTACTGTGATCTGCTGCAGAGAACACTGATGCCCTGCCCGGCGCGCGCCCCGCTTTTATACGCGCGAGGGCCGCGACCGAGACCTTGGGGAGCGCCCATCCTCCCGCGTGGACTGGTTCTCGGCGCTGACCACGCCTCGCGCCCAGAGCAACAAAACCGATTTTCGCATCGGGGTTTTGCTCGTTTTGGCGCGGCGGCGGTGGCACCGGCGGCGGTGTCCGCCGACGCGGTGGGGGGGGCGGTGGAGGAGACGGCAGGATTGGCTGTGATGGCGACGTTGAAGCGATGGAGCAGGGATGCGATATCGATAACGAAACACCGATGTTTATAAAAATTGAAACGTCGATGTTAATTTTTAATAATTTCAATAACATCATAATAATTTCAAAATTAAGATGTCGTGTCAATAAAAAATGAATGTTAAATCATGGATGTTATTAAAACTGGATAAGTAACCATTGAATTTCACATGTGGAGGGAAGAGGATATTTGAAAGTGGTCTTGTTTATTAATTTTTGATTGAGGTGTATCTGACTAAACAAAGAATCAGATCAATTATTATCAGAATAATTCACAAAACTTGGATTATCTATTCGATACAGTCGTCTTTACTAACAAAAACTCAATTTTATTTCTTTTTCATTATTGGCTACTTTGGTCTGATGAATATTCAATTTATGGATAACTGGAAATTTGTAGAATTTTGTTGTGATGGTCCATTTCTCGTTTAAAAAAAATATCAACCACGTAAAAACATCGAACACACCACATCGATGTTAAAAACACATCGTCTTCAAAATATCTAAGTTAAATACATCGATGTTTCGAAAACATCGACTTCGATGTCGCATCCCTAATGGAGAGGCGGTGGTGGGGGCGGTGGGTGTGGCCATGGTGATGCTGCTGGGTGCGGCGGTGGAGGCGGAGTGGGTGGCGATGGCGGCGGTGGAGGCGCTGAAAGTGGCGGTGCCTGCGGAGGAAGTGGTGACGGTGTTGGCGGCGTCTTCAGAGCCCTTCAGAGCGGCAACCTTGGCCGCGGGCGAGGCGTCGCCTCTTCTGTTGCTGGGCGTGGTTGCGAAGCAGAGATGATGACCAGGGGAGCGCAAAAAATGTGGTGGGCACCGAACTTGATGGGAGTCGTTGGTCTGCGGTCCTTTCGAATTTCGGCGGAGGTTGGGTTGAGCATTGCGGTTTAGGTTACTGTTTCTGTAGGTTGTAACTGTATTACGGGCGTGCTATCCGTTCATTTGAAGTTTTAATATAGAATGAGCATTGCCACTTTCATTTCTGTTTCTGAATGTGTACAACATTTGTGCACATTCTATCTATGAAGTTGACGAACTCAACCATTAACGAAAACATATTCCCGTGTTATTCGATCGTGAATCCGTATAGTACATATCCGTTAGTTTTGCTGATGGTTCTGTAAGGAACAACAAAATATTTTATTATTCTTTGATTTATTTACAGCGATTTATTATCAGTATTACAATTTAATGCTATCTTAATATATCTTATTTTTTCTTTTAATACTGTGCATATAATTGATGTATTTGTTTATAGATAGGATATAGTTAATGACAATTACAAATCCAAATTTAAAAAAGCATTTCGTTTTCGCAAATTTTAAAATAAAGTTGTGTATGGCTTGCGTAAACAGCAGTTATGGTTTTCTTAAGTATATGTAGTACAAACTCAAACATGCTGTGCTTGTATTCAGTTGTGTTCAATCTTGTGTTCAGTTAATACTATGCGTAAATGAATGGGATATACGTATTTCTCCAACATACGGAAATTAACGATTCGAGTCTATCGTTTAGAAAGAAAGAATCCACGTAATTTATTTTTTCATTCTCATACCTTTTATGGGAGGAAATACCCGCTTTGAATGTATTCACGTTTATTCTAGAGAAACTACAACCACTCAAAAAAACTGAGTTCAATGCGGGTGTGCACGAAGAATCTCTCATGTATTCCATGCAAGTTGTGGTTAAATCGTATCTAAAAACTTGTAGCGGTGGCTCAGTGCATCAGTTGATGTCACTCCAGTGCCTCCTAGGTTCGAGTTCCGACGGCGGCAGGATTATCGACACTAGTTTGTCAGCTAGGTCGAATTCAGTCTCTGTGTGGAGGAGAATTCTTGCGGCCGGCTGCTCTCATCGGTAGTTTTTCGTGGTTTCTCCGATCAACACCAGGCGAATGCCGGAGCAGTATCCTAACAAATGGGCCACGGATCGCGCGCGATCTTTCCTTCCTCTTCCTTGTCTTATCCTCTCTCCTTACACACACTTACACTAACATGCCCTTCACTACCCCACATGCCGGGAGACCGGTCGGGAACTTAGAACTTGTACCGGCTGGGGGAGTGCCCCGCTGATAGGAGATACCTGTTGGGGAAAGCCCCGCTACTCGACCAAAGTAGGTCTGCGCTGGATCTCGCCATCCTCCAGATGAAAAAGTATGCACTACACTTACGGGACTAATGACCTCAGTAGTTGATGCGCCCGGAATCACTAACAATCAATTAATCGATCAAATCCGAACAAAAAGCAATTTTTGACGTGATTTAGTGCGGAATATTGACCGTGGCTGGGAATCAGTATCATTAGTTGTAATATTACTTGTACATTTCATTTTCCGACTGTTCTATTGAAAAGACAAAAAACATCTGTCGCGGGAAGTGCAAGTTGTCATTTCAGTGTATTAAATAATGTGTATCTAATTTTATTCGAAAATTAAACTGACTATTCCACTCGTGAAATTAAAACCAATAATGTTTAATTGTACATACAAAATACCCCATTCAGGGCGGTGTATCTCAAAAACTTTACTTTTTCTACCCGATTTTTCTTACCGCTTCTCCCTACTGGCCAATCATAAGGTGTGACTCTTCTATCTTAGAGGAGGCGGTATACATCGATCCCTATATTGATGTCCAAATATACCGCAAATACGCCATAACAAACCTCTTTGTTTAAACATAGCTTTCAGTTATTTTCAATATCTGGCGTACATTGGAACTCTGTTGGACATAATTTCGTGGAATAGTCCTATTAAATACCACTCGTGCTTTAGGAATTCTCAGATAAATTCCAAAGCACTCGTGATATTACCTATGATAATGTTTAAATTGTTGAGTTCTTAAATGTAATTCTTCCTAAATAAGTGAGCAATATTTTTGGTGAAAATATTTTTATGTTATCATTTTCATGATTTTTGATGAGGGAAATGGTTCACGAAGTTGTATTTTATGGATCAAATCATTACTTCATCGCCATTTCGGCTCATTTCTCATTTTCAGGACTGACTTTTTACAGTCAGTATTTATCAAAAGTATTCGTGCTCATTCGTGATAACTCACAAATAATAATAATAAGAAGAAGAAGAAGAAGAAGAAGAAGAATACTTGGTGTTTACGCTCTAAAAAATAAATACATTTTTCATTTTTAAAGAAAATTCAATGACTCAAATTTGTATTTAATAATACTCTGAGAGATAACGTTACAAAACTATTCATTCCGTCATGTTACATGATATTGTCGTGAAATCTTTAGTCTCAATCAAAAAGAATACCAGTCGTCTACCGATTTGGCAGCGACACATTTTTACACACGCTATGAGCCACTTTTCAGAAAAGAATTTCTTTTTGTGATGACGCCCATGTCTGATATTTTGTATGCGTATTGCATAAATGGCAACGATATCAAAAACGTTTATCTTCCTCCCGCCAGATGGACATTCAAGTCTTCCAGAAAGAAAGTGACCGGTACGTCAAAATAAAATAATTTTGAGCGATTTTAGTACGAAACAGACTAATGAAAAAATAAATTTTGAGAAAAGTAACAAAAAGATTGTGTCAATGGCACAAAGGAAATCAGTTCACAATGAAATGTCAAAAATATGCGGGCAGTTATTGGCAGACCATTAAAGATGATCTGTGGTCTAAATAATATGAGTTCTCGATTAAAATAGTGAGGGAGCTAAAGGGGGTAACAGTAAATATACCAAATGTATAAAAATGCAAAATTACAAAAAACTAGAAAAGATGTCACCATGCCTCAATTCATTCCAATTTTCAATTCTGCAGATTTTACCTACGCAATGTAAGAATCAATGTGATATGTTTCTTATGTCCCAACAGCTAATAGTTTCACGTTTTGTAGTATACAAAAAAGTTCTTCCATGAAAGTATTTTTTAATATCAATGACAATTTAGAAAGAAAAGAAAGAAATAAGGAAATAAAGAAGAAATGAAAGAAAGAAGGAAGGAAAAAAAGAAAGGAAAGAAAGAATGAAGGAAGGAAAGAAAGAAAGAAAGAAGTAAGGGAAGAAAGAAGGAAGGGAAGAAAGAAGAAAGGGAAGAAAGAAGAAAGGGAGGGAAGAAGAAAGGGAAGAAAGAAGAAAGGGAAGAAAGAAGAAAGGGAAGAAAGAAGAAAGGGAAGAAAGAAGAAAGGGAAGAAAGAAGAAAGGGAAGAAAGAAGAAAGGGAAGAAAGAAGAAAGGGAAGAAAGAAGTAAGGGAAGAAAGAAGTAAGGGAAGAAAGAAGTAAGGGAAGAAAGAAGTGAGGGAAGAAAGAAGGGAAGAAAGCAGTAAGGGAAGAAAGCAGTAAGGGAAGAAAGAAGTAAGGGAAGAAAGCAGTAAGGGAAGAAAGCAGTAAGGGAAGAAAGCAGTAAGGGAAGAAAGCAGTAAGGGAAGAAAGCAGTAAGGGAAGAAAGCAGTAAGGGAAGAAAGAAGTAAGGGAAGAAGACAGAAAGGAAGGAAAGAAGGAAGGAAAAAATAAAAAAGGAAAGAAAGAAAATTTTTGAATAGTTCGCAGGTTCTTGGCGAATGTTTTTGGCGAGCGTGTCCGGCGGCGGCGCCGGTCGGGCGGGTCGGGCGGGTCGGGCGGCGCGGCGGCCGCGACCACTCCCCGCCCGCGGAACGCGCGGTCCTCGCCCGCTGGGCGGGTCGGCGGGCAGCCTTGCGTAACAGGCGCACGAAGCACGGCAGGTCGGCATTTCGGCTGCTGGGCAGGCGCGAGTTTACTTTCTCTGGTATGCCCGTGAACCGATCCGACGGCTGTTTAGATGGGTGGGTAAGGGAGGTCAGTAGCTTTTCAACGCGCACGTGCCGGCAAAATCGCTTGGTAATTGAACGGAAATGCAACTTTACTGGAGTCAAGGATTGGGTTAAGATAGGAGTGGAGTTGTTTGTATCAATGTGTGCGTTTCGTTGTATTGCTTAACGTGCACTTTTTACTACTAAATACTTAGCTCTGCTCTAAAGTTAAGATATTTCCGCGTAAGGCAAATATTGTTTCACGAATGCTCTCAGTTATGTGCTAAATAATGATGGAGTTGCGATGTGACACTTCTGCCAAAGCCTAGTTAGTAATGGTTACAAAATCGAATTCTTATCAAGATAAAATGAATCTTAAGAGAATGTTTTTGAATTTGCAACAATTCTATCCAATCAGTCTAATGAATCATAAATTATAAATATTCAGTAAATTAAAATATAAATAGTAGTCAGTACACATTTTCTGAATATGTTGTAAAATATAATTTTTCCCCCTTTCTTTAGATAACAGGGGTTTGGCATTTCGACATCTTTAATTGAATAACTGTGGTGTTAAAATTAAGCGAGCAACTCACAGAAACGGCAACATTTTAGAACGTCCACATGCCAAGTCTTTTCTATCCTTCCATTTAATGAGTAGAATGTGAGACATTTACGGCGAAGGCGAGACATTTATTGTATCCTTAAAAACGAGATACATATTTTACTTTTTGGGTGTTTTGCTGACTTTAATGTGAGTCTGTGTATGTTGTTGGCATGAATAAAATTAAATATTTATTAAGGACTAGGAATCAGTTATATATATATATATATATATATATATATATATATATATATATATATATATATATATGTAATCCGGTAAATTTATGTACTCTGTGATAGAGAAAATAATTAATACACAAACTTAGGTACTTGTTTTCAAGTAATTTACAAATACAACGAAAGAATATTAATAGAATATGGGGAGAAATTACCAATGCCCAAGCATTCTGAATATCAACAAATACTTACAATTCTGATCCTTCCATCAATATGATCTTATTTTCTGTTTTGCTATACTTCTCCTAATGTCAAAATGTATTTTTAAGTTGAACAATATTGCTTCTTTATTTCGTTATTTGAATATCTAAATTGATATCTGAATTATATTTTAACAATACTACGTGTCGATGTCAATAGTATTTATATCTCAGATAATATTGTACACATTACAGTCAATATTAATTATAATATACCACTTATTCGGATGAATTCTTAAGATGAATTTATATCCTTCTTGGCAAATTAGTTGAGCGGGATTTCTGCAACTGAGTTCAGACTTAACAACACTGAAGAATTTTAAAACTCGTTACTTTCCATTTCTGTAAATTAATTTGTGGATTGTGGTATGCACTTCTTCACTAATCTCATTAATTTGGGATATCTTGAAAAATTCGTAATGTCAGTCACGCATCACATTATGAATTAGTTACTTTCCTATTGGATCATCCCTTAGAATCGAGTTTTAGACGTGGGTAAAATTATGTGAATATGTCTATTTCAGAAATTCAAAGTATTCCGAAATATTTTTGAATGTAATACACGGATTCTTTAATTCTTCAGCTGTAACTGAAGACTTATTATCTTCAGCGCCAGAAATATCTACCTTCTCTTAATAAGCCTAAAAAATATGTAATTTATTAGTATTTTCGTATGAAAGAAGACGCCCATACTACGGTAGGTACATTTGCAGAAATATATGTGTATATGTTCATGTGCAGAAATATATGTGAAAATATGCTATTTAATTCCTGAAAATTATAAAAATTCATGGAAAGCGTTTTGATACAATTTCAGCAGCACTGCTGTGGAAGAATTTCTGAACTTTAATCACAGACATCAAAAGATTTTTTTTCAAACCATTTGAAAAGCTGTGCTAATAAAAATTGTATTTTAATAATAAATCATTTAGTAGGTTTATATAATTTTTATAAGTTTCTTGTAATTTACTATTATGTATCTTAGAAAATAAAAGAAATATTTTGAATTTATTTTCTCAAAGTACCTTCCATGTCTCTCGTGTAATCATTTCAAGAAAAAGTTAGAAGTTTATTTTGAACTAGTATGTGCAAGGACAAAATCCATATTTTTCGCCTTGTTTATGGATTGAATGGTTTTATTAGAGTTTATTAACGTATTCGTGAAATACTCAAACCAAATACCACTCCTGAAATGTCGCTCCATGGAATTATCCAAATACAATTCCACGGAATTATCGATAAATCCCCATGCACATATGGTATTACTGATGAAAAGGATTGTTTCATATTTACGAAAGTTTCAGATGACATTATGTACTGAGAATCAAAGCAAACCAGACACTAGAGAGTAGACTGTCGCCTGGACAGCGTCACAAGCCGCGAAGCATCGGGGACCTTGGAAACGGTCGCAGGGCGGAGAAACAAAACAAAATCGCCACAGCCCTCGACTGCGTAGTTGCTGTCGCCGCCGCCACCGACGCCGACGCAGCCTTCACCACCACCAACGCAGTCGTATTCGCTGCCTCCACTGCCTCCTTCATCTCCCTGCAGACCTCCTCCGGCCTTTCCACCTTCCCGACACAGCCTCCCGCTCGCTACAAATGCTCAGAGTCAGCATTACATTTGCCTCTGCATCATAATTAACCCTGCGGTCATAAGGTTAGAATTTCGACAGAAGTGGATTTTCGTTCTATCTGGAGCAGAACTCTAACGGACAGTTGCTCTGGTAGGTAGTTTTCCGTGGTTTCTTCTGTTAATATCAGGCCAACGTCAGAGCAGTACCCTAACAAACAAGTTATCTACTCTTCTTCTTCATTGTCCTCACTTCTCTCCTTACACACTCTTACATGCACTGCACTACCACATATGTCAAGAGACCAGTCGGAATCGTGAGAGCGTGAGACAGGGGTGGTGCCACGCTGCTGGAGGTAACCCGGCTAGAGGGGAAAAATCCCGCATTGTAGTTCGGTGTCGTATTACACGTCCCGGGGGGGGGGCGGATCACCGTAATTTTCAGGGATATCCCGGGAGCGGTAGCTCAGTGCATCAGCTGATGCCACTGCAGCGCCTCTGACCGGGAGGTCCTAGGTTCTAGTCCTGACGGCGGTAGGATTTTCGACACTAGCTTTTCAGCTAGATCGAATTCAGTCGCTGTCTGGAGGAGAATTCTAGCGGCCGGCTGCTCTGATCGGTAGTTTTCCGTGGTTTCTCCGATCACCACTAGGCGAATGCCGGAGCAGTACCCTACCAAACGGACCACGGTCCGCGCGCGATCTGTCCTTCCCCTTCCTTGTCCTATCCTCTCCCCTTACTTACACACACACACACACACACACACACACTAACATGCACTACACTACCACATATTCCGGGAGACCGGTCGGGAGCTTAGAGCTTGTCCCGGCTGGGGCGGTGTCCTGCTGGTGGGAGAGTCCTGGTTAGGGGGAAACCCCACTAGCCGACGGTAGGTCGGTGCCGGATCTCGCCATCCAGCGAGGGAAAATCACCGCCATCTCCCGAGAAAAAACATGCACTACACTAACGGGACTAATTACCGAAGCAGTTGACGCGCCCGAAAACACGAAAAAAATCAATCAATCAATCGAGGGATATATGATGGGTCAGGGACTAATGACCATAGTATTTGAAGCGGAATTACTGAAAGATCAATGAAGCCACTGTTTCTTCCACCGTCGCAGCAACTGCCTCCACCGCCATCGCTTTGTACTCGGTCGTCTCCACCACATCCATCTCCACCTCTTTCTCCGTGTCCAGCGCCACCACCATCATCACCAACTACGCCGGTCGGTCGAGAAGCCGCCCGCGGATACCAGTGGGCGGGGCGGGGCGGGGGCGGGGGCGGTGGCGGCGAAACAACGCATGTGCGTGCCAGAGGCCACGCCCGAACCGGGCCGGGCCGCCGGCCGGCCTTCGACGCCACGCCACGCCGGTGCCCGACCCCCTCCCCCTCCCCTCCCCTCCCCTCCCCCTCGCCTCGCTCGTCCTTTGTCTGCCGGCACCCCCATCCCCCATACTCTCCTCCTCCTCCGCGCCACTGCCGCCACGGTGCCTTCCAGAAGCGTCGCCACATAAATTTACGCGATCGCGGCTCGTGGGAGTCGAGCGACTTTCGTTGTGATCGCCATATGGCGTAACGAGCAAAGAAAGGAACTTGTTTTTGAAGAAAATTGCTCTAAAAAGATCCGAGAAAATGTCAATGTCAGAGTGAGTGCTCAGGTGGAACATGACTGCTTTATGTTTGTGTGTCATAAATGAATGTCCGGATCTGTCCAAAACACTTCGTTTAGCGTCGTAAACAAAACGGCTGGAAAGGCACTTAAGAGTCAAGGCGTAGTTTGGCACTCATGCCCTTGTTTTGGCGGAACTGACTCCAAATGAAATGCGTAATAGCGTCACGTGAGAATATATTGCCGCTTATTGTTGAAATGAATTATAGCTACCACTTCTAACACAGTCTGTTCCCGGACCGTTCCGCAACTTTTCTCCTAAATACCATCAGTGTAACGGAAGCAAACGGATTTAATTTAATCACTTGAAATCTGTAAAAGTTATGTAATAGTACTGCCCTGCCATGTTTGTGATTTGATTATTGCGTTCCAAAATAAAATTGCTTGGGAGTCAGCAATATTTTTCGTTAATTTTTCTTATTTGTTTACTCTTAAAAGTTTAAAAATAACAAAAAATGCATGTCTGAAACAATTTTTATTTCACTGTTTGAAGAACATTATATTAACATCATTACAGTAAACAACCAAGCGAGTCCATTATGTGTGATATCAGCCTGTGCATGGTTCAGTTCTTTTCGTAATACCATATTGTAAAAAAAATCATAAAACCAAGAAATACTATTTCTGCTAGGGGAACCATTAACTTACTAACTCCAAGAACACTCAGTATCTCGTACACAATACAGAAAAGAGCATCAGCGTAGAAATAGACAATTATGCAATGAAGAATGGATTAAATTCCTTCCAGCCAAGCTATTTGAAATAAATTCAATCCTTACTATGTCCCTTTCCTTCAAAATAGAAAAGAACAAATTATTCTCCCTCGTTTACGAATTGGCCATTCAGAATTAGCACAGAGATATCTACTAACCATAGAATATCCCAAATTATGTGATTGTTGCAAAATTACTTTTGTCACATATTCTTAGACAGTGTCCAAAATATCATCTAAGAAGAAAGTATATTATGTCTAATGATATTAAAAAGTTACTGAAATATAATATTGAAGTTATTAAAGTAATGAAGTTTTTAAAAGGAAAAAAAATGTGTGTAGTGATCGTATGCAAACTTGTTATTAAATACCAATTTTGGAATAAGTGTACTCATACGCCATCTTGAGATACAATTCATTTGTTTCGATAACGTAACGGACGGCGGCTGTTAAGGGTGGCTTTTCGTTCCTCTGTTTTGTTGCATTAAGTCGATATTTTCACAGTACAGTATTAGTACAATACAGTACAAAAATGTAGAAGATTTGGGGCATTTGAAAAGGCTTGGGACATTACGTAAAAGAAGTAACGTCTGAGAATATCGTCTCTATAATGTTGGTGTAAACAATGAACCTTGTTGCACTTGATTGTCTCTTTGAAACACACCTGAAACTGGTTATTTTTTCGTTCTTAAATTTGATAATTTGTTCAGAACAAAAAAAAAAGTTGATGATAATTTCAATAGAAAGCTAAGTTCATTAAAATTCAGATTTATTTAGTAACTGATATTGCTAATGATTTTGCACTCGACAAAAAACACTGCACATTTTTAAAGCATTAAACAATATACGTGTCGTCTACTTATTTATATCTGGAAAAGTAACACTTATTATTTCAAACGTAGAAATTGATTAAATAACGCTAATCTGCGACAAACACTGCATAGGATTTGTTGATTAAATTCGATGTTTCTTTTTGTACTCAAAATAGAAATGATCTCTGTTTATATCCTGTACTTTTTTGACAATTCAAAATATACTAATTTACCAGTAGGCATGAAAATCATCAGTACTACCACAATGATTGTGAGACTAGTCATTTTTATTTTATGGTGAATAGTCGAATGCTGTAAACACGTAGAAATATAAATGAGCTTCTTAAAAAAACGTTTTTTGCTTATTTAGTACTGAAATTATGTATAACAAGACCTGTTGTGTTCGGTTTAAAGTATGCAGGATATGTGGAGATGATGGGTGAATGCAAGAACAATGGATTTACAGATGAAAAATAAGTTCTTTCATTTCGGAATTCTGAAAAAAATATATTCATGCATATTTCTCGAGATAATAACAATAATTAAGATTGCAGAAACGGCTTGAAACGTATGCTATTTACCTCAAGGCTGTAAAATAAATCTGAAAATTAATTTTTTCGTTATCTCCTAAACTATTTCTCAGAGAATCGTGGATTATTCAGAGAAATGCATTGGGAAAATATTTAAAACAAGTTGGAAAAGATACCGAAACGTTTTCAAGGAAAATGGAATATACAAAATGTTTCTGTAATAGGGAACTAGTAGAAGAGGTTTTAGCGCGAAAAGATTAGAAAACACAATAGACAAGAGAAAACCGAGAGAAATGAAGAAATGGACTCGTAATCAAGCGTTTAATGTAAAAGCTTACTAAAAATGTACTATTTTAGTAAATATTAGCAATAAAAATGGCATTCTCGAAATCATCACAATTAATATTTCCTTTCAGCATGATAATGTAATAATCACTCTGCAATTGCAAATAATCCAACATTATCATAGCATCCAACATCCAGACACCAAAATATTCATTTCAAATTCAAGTGACCGCGACATCAACCACATCAATCGGGGATTGTTAATTTTGGTAACAATCCTGACTTTGATTTAATGTTAATGACAAAGGGGCTAACGGACGAACGTTTTGTCATAATCCATTTTTCGGTATCAAGAACCCACTAAACGTGGATTACGACCATACATATTATTGGATGAAGAAATTTACTACATACAGGAACAAGAATGTGATATACTTTTTCGCTATCAAGGACCTAGAATACGACGTTTTTTGCCGGAAAATTGCAGTTTTTGCCGCATGGTTACACAACGTTCTCTATACTATGTAAGCAGTATGCCTAAGAAGTCCACAGAGCAGCTCGTACGATTTTCAACTGTCATGTAAAATTAAAATAATTTAATTGAAAATCACACAAGTTTAGTATTTCAGACAACTCTCGCGATTCTCTCATCAAACACTTCAAGCACAGCATGCCATTTACAATTTCTTATAAGACCCAGTATTGACATTTCTATTGCATTTATTGCCAGTCATTTTTTATTAAAGCTTTTAATTTTATTCTACTGGAATTTGCTGATCTTTCAGAGGTATTAACATGACCCCCACATTTGAGTTACGCCATTCCTAACTATCGTTGCAAAGTAGCTTCTTGCAAATAAACAAAGTTTAATCTAAGTAGTATTTACTAATTTTTCCTTAATTTTTTGTACTTCATGTTTAATTTTTGAGATATTTTATATTTATTAAGTTACGGACGTTTTAAATAATCTTTTGAATAGCGCTATCTAATTCTTTAAAGATTTTCCTAAGATAAATACTACTGCAAATTGAGCAAGTATTATAAAAGGATTCAAAAATTGATTGGTAAAATCTTGCAGTAAGGCTGAATCAATATATTTCAATAACTTTCAACAGAATTCGTCCTTATAGAAACCTCTTCCAAAAGTGCCTTGCGTTAAATAGTTATTCCAGCTCTCACGCTTCCAAATTAAAATTTCTCACAAAACCCACTATTCTAAATAAAATATTTTTATACTTTGCTATTAAATAAATAAAAAATTCAAATAAATTAAGTTGCTTTCATTTATGTGTCATCGATATTTACACACTTTTTTTGATTGAAAAAACGCCATTTTTGCTCATTATCTAAATTGTACGGACTCTTATTGATAGTATTTAATTTGAAATGTGATTTTCGAAATGGAAAATGGTGGTTAAATTTAAAGCAAACGTTTTAATTTTCGTAACAAGGTATTCCGAAATGAATATTATGTCGAAATTATGAAAACGTCTTTTTTCTTCGCAAAAAGCTTTCTCTGTACGACAAAACTAATATTTGCTTCTAAAATAATATTAATTTCTAAAATAATAAGAATAATAATTACAATTTTGTTAGGTTCCAGTGTAAGGTTAATTCAGGCACTAACGGATAAATTGGTAATGGTAATGTCAGACAAACAGACGAACGAACGGGTAGAAGTTTGAAAAAATATTTTTTTGCAATAAGGAAACCGCAAAACGTATGTTTTCATCAAAATCTCGAGATCGGTGTTTGCAGCGTTAAACTACGTTTTTGAGAAAGGAACTAGTACAGTTACAACTTAATTTAGGCTTACTCGTATTATTTGAAATAGTTACAAAATATTATATTGCGAAATTATACTGCACCTTGTATACTTCATTATCATTGATCATCTCTTGCAAAATTGTTTTCACCAACCTCCTTAAAATGAGAGTACATGGTGTTCATTTCCTAACCTCTTCGGAGTCTCACAAAATAAAGAAAATTTACCTATTTATATTTGTAAGTATATGAACAAATCTTCGTTAACGCTAAACCTATGCATCTGAATGACGCTCGACATAATTTGTTGCCGAAATAAAACCTTTTCATCCTTGAATAGCTCCTAAACTCATAAAACAAATTCTTTAAATTTCAGAAACTGTTCATAAAATGTTTTACAATACAATGTAGAGAATAAAATCCAATTAATGCAATGGTAGAGATTTATCTGTAGTACTATCGATATTTTAAATGCTGAGTTTCGTCAAAAAACACAATTTTTTACATTCTCTGTATTGTTCGAACCCCTAAAGGTTTGTTCAAAACGAGTAATAATATCGAATACACAAACTCTTTACAAATAGATATTTTTTAAGAAAATGCAGCCATTTCTGAAGATAATTTCTTGTGGTCGTTTTTGAAAATGTACTATTTTTTGGTTCGTTATTGTTTATACTAAAACATTTTAAGATTTCTAGGAAAGTTATAAAAAAATATTTGAATAATTTGCCTCAAATGTATTTAATAATTCAACAATCTGCAATGTAAATATTAACCGCGAATTTATTTCCAAGCCGATTGACGAAGTATTACTTATACTACACAAAGAGTGAAAAAATCCAGATTGTTTTTTGTCATTCGCAGCGGATGTACCACGGTATTAAAAGTTTACAACTGTATATTCTACTGATGTAAAGGATAATAACTCTCATTGTACACTTAATTTTTTACCTTTTTTGGAAAACCGATAAACTATAGCAGTTTCATCTAGGTAAACTTGTGTTATTAATAGAAACATATAATCTTAACACACATGACAATATTGCCTTTCTATGTACGAGCAGTTTAATACAACCCGTCAAGATGCCATCTGGCTCGGGTGATTTACAGTTTTCCACATTTTATTTAAAATTACAAAATTCAGAACATTTTGAAAAAAAATATAAATTCCCTTAACTGGAACAGCATTGAATATCGAATATTGGAAATTTTATTGCATTAAGCATTTTGTTTCCTGCATAGTATCATCATAGACATATTGGGACATATTGGATAAAATATTTTAAAATTGTATGAGCTCAAATAGAACGTGAATGTTATTGTTTAAATGATGATGTGGTGACGCAAACAAATTGACACATTGGGAAATTCTTCAAATATATTAGAAATTAATTAAAAGTGAGTAGTATATTGTTGTTTAATTCCACTATCTAATGAGTTTGTTTTTTTACGTTCTCTACTAATCATTAAATAATTTATATTTTGAATAGCTAATCAATAAATAAAAGTAATTTAAAAGTAAGGGCAAATTCTTTTCACAGTTATATACAATTGAACGTTTTAAAGAGATGTTATTTATGTCTGAAAAGGAAGTACAAACACTCGTAGTTTTACACTACATCTCCAAATTGCTTTGTGCTACTGAATGCAAAATACCTTTGGAAAAAATGAATGTTATATTTATTTTCTTAAATTCCTGTTATTTCTTAACTTGCTTTCAGAAAGAATAGAAAGTCATTTCTACTCACACGTTTGTAATTGCATGAATGAATTTATCGTTTTTATTGTATAAAATTAGTACTTTAACCTTAATCAATTAAGAAGTCACTCTCTTAATTAGAAAATTAGAAAAGTGAATACATAGAAATAATTTACGGATATGGGTATTTAGTCAATTTTAAAAGTAGTATTGTCTCTTCAAACGAAATTATTACATTATTAATACTCATCCATAATATTGCTTAACTTACAACAAAAAACGCAATATGTTAATATTGTATATGTAATGTTTTTAATGTAACTGCTTTTTAATAGAAAGCTCTAAAGATAGAGCTTTTTAAATTACTCCAAAATTTGAAATAAATGTAAGTAAATGTATATCAAGGAAGTATTTCAGCTATAAATCTTCCCAAAATCTTTCAAGGAAAGTAAGGTAAAATATAAAATGATACATCGTGTGTTATTTTATATCTAAAAAGAATTTTTATAAAATATTATTTTTTCCTTCCACTTTCATTTATTACTAACTTTAATTTATGCTTTATTTTAGCCAAAACGAAAAGTGTACGGGGAAAACTAATATCTCATGAAAACTGAATAAACTGGAATTTACATAAGAAAAAACAAAACACCACAAAAATGGAAGTATATTTGCAACATGAAATAACAATTTCTGAAGTGTGATATAAAATGAAGACCCAATAAAATTTATTTATTGTACATGTCATAAAGGTATTTTTTCTAAAAATGAATTCTTTTCAGTTAATATAATTACCAGATTTTAAAAAAAGGTTACATAATCAGAATTTTTTGTAAACTTATATAACAAACCTTGAAGAACACTCCAAGGTGACTTTAGAATATGTCAGCGACCTCCCCAAGGTTCCTGTGAAGTCACGTGACTTTTAAAAATGCCAATATAACTATTAAAATTATACTTTGGAAGAAAACCACTAGTAAAACTTTAAACATTATATTTTAAAAATAAAATTATCCTATTTATAATAGTATTTTACAGTTTCAGAAAGTTATATTTTGAATTTTTAGTTACATAACATTATATAACATTCTAGTCAAAACAATGCTTTAAAAATAATTCAATATTTTACTTTTCACATGTGATTGTAAAACCTGTTGCTAAAATATATAGATTTATTTTTTTGTGATAAATTACATTTGTCAGTTACCATAAAAACTACATTGTGTTTTACATCCCGTGTGTAATCTGACCTCCTCGATTGCGCCGCCATTTTGAAATCCGTCGCCATTAGAAACATATTTCTTGAAACTTATATATATTTTTAAATAATTATTCAACGAATAACATAGAAAGTTAAAGTGTTTCTTACTTTTTAAAAGCATAATTAATATAATAAATTACTGACTTTTATGAAGTACAGTGGTAGTGCAGTGTTTAGTGAAGTGGGTAAAATATTAAAAATTACTTTGTGTATCAAGTTCGAACAGCAGTTTTGAAAAACAAAATTATACTCATGTTGTAAATATTGTGTAGTCATTTATTCATAAAATAATTAGCTTAAAGACTGAGAAATGTGGGGACAAAAATATTAAGGGCCATTTACAAAAAATGAAAGGGAAAACTAACATATTTTCCATCAAATTGTATTAAAGGTCTCATTGCGTGAAAATATTTGTAAGTGGGTGAAGTATTCTGATCTGAATATTTGCATAATTTGTTCAATTTAGGACGTTTGAACAATTGTAAATTACAGTAGATCCCACTCGATAGCATAATCGGAACCTGCGAGGGGCCCTAAAAGAACACCTAATTTTCTGAAAGTTGTGTAAGACGTAGTTTTTCTGCAAAGAAATTGCTATGATAGAATCAAACATCATTTTAATGTATTTGGGGCATAGTTCCCCATACCTGCAGGAATATTCATGAAATTGGAACAAAAGTTTGTACAAATTTGGCAAAAAATGAATAAAGTGCCCTATCCATCCGATCTACAGTGTTTATCGTTCCAATTTAACAGCGAGTACATCCAAAATATTCAAAGAATTCAACTAGTCTTAAACATGAACATCTCCCAGAACTACTATTTAACTATTCCTTACATTTTAAATGTTGTAAAAATGAAATATTACTTGGTGACATCATTAATTGTATTAATTACTTTCACAATGTTAATTAAACTTTTGAATCAGATCTTTTATTTGGTATACCAATAGAATTGCATTAGTTGATGCAACTCAAGAAGAAACATTTGTTCGAATTAGAACATTTGGATCAATCCAAGTGCTCAAAAGCGCTTCTCGAAACTTCCCTTAATTGGCAATTAAAAATAGAATTTTTAATTAAATGCACTTTTGTCACTGTAAATGTTACATGGCATTTTTTCGACTTTGTAAAAACTACAAGAAATTAAAAATGTTCACTGATGTACAATTTTCTTTTACACAAAATATTTCTCAGAAACATTGTATACACTCGTTTATATATATATATATATATATATATATATATATATATATATATATATATATATAAAGTTGTATATGCTAATTTGTTAGTAACAATTTGCAACCCAAAGTTGCTTCGACTGATAATACGGAAAAACAATTCTAGAAAAAAGAGGTAGGTAATAAAGAGTTACCTTACCAAAGAGGTAGGTAATAGAGACATTTTATTGATTAATAAGTGAAAAAAACTTTTTTGTAGATTTTAAATGTAAATATAAATTTTAAGAAGAGTTCAAAATAAAAAAAATGAATGCAAAAATTTAAAAAAGCTAAGGAAAGATTGTAAAGTGTGTCACACGTTATTTTGTGAAATTAGGATTACTATATGGTCAAAGGTCTTATTCATTAGGTCTTTATATATTAAGATTAACATTAAAATAAATTGTTACTATCCGTACATTAAAATTTGTCTACGACTTTCAAAGTTACTTTCAATTGTTTTAATAATAATAATAATAATAATAATAATAATAATAATAATAATAATAATAATATACAGCTATTAATGTTTCACATAATAGCTAGAACCTCGCAAACATTTTTTTAAATATTTGCCACGAATAAATGCGACAAATATTGAAATGTCAACATGTAACGAAAACGCAAGAATTGTTTACGTTTCATTATGTGATAAATTAAAGCAGAATGTTATCAAATTGTTGCAGATTGTTATCAAAGAAATAATATATCTTTTCCTTTACTTCTCTTCTTTCCACATAATTTGCAAAAGGTGGAGAATTGTTCCCCAGAGCGCTCTGGTGGTGATAAATATCGTGAGCGCACCACGGTGGCGTTTGGAAGGGAGGGGTTGTGCCAACCAGCGACGGTGGCGGGGGCCCCAGTAGTTCTTGGTCACGGCCCTATGACGTAAGCTGCATTAAATCTGCCATTGGCCAAGTTCGCGCTAGAACTCTATTTTGTTTCACCGTTTTATTTCACCTTTTACGGATGCTGGCGAGCACTGAAATTACTTTGAAATTACGAACATCGCATGCTTGCAATATATTTGTAATTGAGACACCTTACTTTTTGAGGAATTACTCGACATCTCGCTAATAAATAAAACTACTTACCATGTCCGCCCTTCATTAAGATAAGTAATCCACTTTCATCCTGGATGGGTTAGTATAAAGAACACGACTGAACTTTCGCACTTATCCTCAATGTAACATATTTTTTCACTACACATGTTTCTTTCACAAAGCACCACGTTGGATAACACCACCGTCGTAAAAGTAGTTTTGCGCGCACAATGTTCGAAAGGTAAATAAATATTTCACTTTGCCCTTTAACCCGTGCGAATCGTACGCAGTCTGCCCTGTGACTGGAGGTACGCGAGCTCTCGTAACCTTACCTTCAATAATAGTCTGATGCAACTCCACTTCAGAATCCGTCATTTCGGGCTGATGCAACCGCCCAGGTGTGTTACATGCATTTCAGACTCTATATCTGTCTATGAAACGAGTACTATTGTTTAATATGAAATAAAAGGAAGTGAATTAGGAGGAAACAATGTCAGGATCATATAAAAATGCTTTGGGATCGTAAGAATGGCTTTGTATTTCATGGCAATATTTTGCGCCGTGCGGTACTTGAGATAGGCAATCCTTGCCTTACGAGTGTTGAACGTGTTGCTTCCCTTGCCCCTGTAAAGTTCTGCACACTGCTGCACTCTAGTAGTAAAGAAGAAAATGTTTGGGATAAATGAAGCCTCAATAATCCGCTGCGTTAAGTAAATTACAATTACACTGTCTGATATTTATTAAATAGAAACTATAATTTTATACTTTCATTTCATATTTTCGTACACCTGAAATATGTTTCATGCTTCGTCAGCCACAATAATGATTAAACAATTTTTAAAATAAGGTAATACTAATTAACTTGGAAAATGCAAAGGGAAGAGTTCTAGATAGACCCGTTTATGATTCATAAATCATTGTGCAGCATCACAATTTTATCTTTTAACGATGACAAATTACAAATAATGCACGATGTATGTTGGTAATCCTGGTTTCTGACTTTCAACCGTTTCTCTCATGTGTAAACAAGCATGGCTTCTATAGTGGGAAATTCTGATAGACGTGCTTTACTAAATGTTATCTTAAAAGAATTGGCCAGTGATGTCAAGAGCCCTGCGTATGACTATTTAAAGAATAGTCTTATTTCCTCAAGGCCTCACCTGGTAGGTGCTTTAGCCTGTGCTGCGGAAACAAATAAGGAAGAAGTATTGTCAAACTCTATCCCTCATGATGACTGTGAATTTCTATTAAACACAAGCAACGATGAATTTTATCAGTTATTCAAATTCAGGAAGCAGACAATAAAGGTGAATGATTGCCTTACCCAAGTTAAATACGTGTCGTGTTAAATAATGATATGTAATTATGATTTTCGTTGTAGGATTTAATTCAACTTATGGGGCACAGATTACTCGAGGGTGAAGATGAAGATGGAACTCCAGTTACAGTAACGAAGAAAGTTCTTATGACATGTTGGTTGATGACATCTGCTGAAGAATATTTTATGGCTTCAGAAGTATTCAACATTAGTGTCAGTTCAGTTGTCCACATTTTTCTTGAAGTATGTGAAGAATTAACGAAGTTAACTGCGCAATTTGTAAATTGGCCCTCTGATGCAGAACAAACATCGATAATTGATGCATTTGAGATGACTTATGGATTTCCTGGTGTTGTTGGAGTCATAGGGTCCACAGCATTTAATATCAGTCATCCAGTAATATCGAATGATGACAACCACTATTATAATCCAGCTTCAGACCAACATTCAATAGTTATCCAAGCTGTTTGTGATCAACACATGGTTTTTCGTGATGTATGTGCTGGTGTACCCAGCAGAAGAACTACTGCTGAAATACTTAGGGATAGCCCTCTGTATGTACGACTTGTTAACCGAACTGCTCCATTAATGAAGCCTCAAACTTTCATTCTTGGAAGTAGTGATTATCCTCAGTTACCAAACTTGCTGACTCCATATGCTCCAGAGGCTCGGGGTCGACCACTAGATAGTACTGAATCTAGTTTCAATAAGCAACATTCTGCAGTAGAAAGTATAATTCACAAGTGTTTTGACATATTAAGAGTTCGATTTTCAAAACTTAAATATATTAATATCCCTGATAATTCAAAGGCAACACATGTTGTATTGGCTGCATGTGTTCTCCATAATTTTGCTCTATTTAGAGGAGATATAATGATTTAATATGTAATTAATACTGTACATAATTGTAAGTTACTATAAGTATTTTTATAAGTTTGAAGAAGATATTTTCTGAATGAAAAAACTCAACAAATGGAGTTCTATTTCAAAGTACATAGAGATATAACTAATCAGCACGAGAGGAAATCTTTGTTCATTTTAACCAAAATTCGAATATATAAACGTCGTATCAGAATAAAAATTAATATTAATCATATACATTTGAATGACATACAAATGAATATTCATAAGTAAATGATAAATTTTTGTACTTACATTGAAAACATCTACCAGCTTTCTAACATTCAATACGAGTCTTTTATTTGTTTGCAGGAATAAAGTACAAATCCATAGGTTAGGTATAAAAACATATTTTTTATCATTTTCCAGTTCATGTTGTATATTTCATAATGTATTATCAATGTATCAAAAACTGAATTAATTTAATAGTGACAATTATTTTAAAAAAATTTTTAAATTTTGCAAGATATTCTGTTGGAAATAATATAATATTACCTACCTTATATGGATATTAATATTTGAGCCCCTCAGAAGATTATAAGGAAAATTTAAAATTATTACTACATAAACCATTGTCCTTTTTAAAGAAAAACATGTTCAAAGTTGAGAACAAATAATTTTTGATAGAATAATGTATGATTCTGATAAAAGTTTCCTATATGAATCATTTTGGTGTTTTGTTGCTGATACTTTTTACATATAAAAATTGTAGAGTTTCACATGAGATTTCATTTGCATTACTTACCATACATTGTTTAACATTTAACACCACCCTTTTATGGGTGGAAACTTCATTGCATATAAATACTCGTGTTTATTTCATATTATTGTATGTGTAATTCAGTATAAGTCATCTTTATAAGAGAGCAAAACAGAAACAATGGAAAATATTGTTTGAAAATTTATTGATTTTTAAACACAGGAGTGTTTGTAAACAGTGAATTGTCAATTAAATGTGAGTAAGCAGTTTGTGAGGAAGTCTGTGTAATAAGTTATTTCTTGCTACATTTGTAAATCATGTAGTAGTAGTTACGAGATGTGTGAAATTCCTTATAAGAATGTAACAATATGTATTAATTTGTAGAAGATCAGTTGATGATATCAGAAGCGGAGCCTCAGTGCATCAACTGATGTTACTGCAGTGCCACTGACCGAGAGGTCCTGGACGGTAGGATTTTCAACACTAGCTTGTGAGGTAGTTCAAATTCAGTCGCTGTCTGGGGGAGAATTCTAGAGGCCAGCTATTCAGATCAGTAGTTTTCCACGTTTTTTCCAATCATCACCAGATGAATGTCGGGGCAGTACTGTAACAAACAGGCCACGGACTGCTAGCGATCTTTTCTTCCTTCTTCTTCCTTGCCCTATCCTCACCCTACACACACACACCCACACACACACTCTTACACTAACATGCACTACACTACCACAGTGCCAGGAGACCAGTCGGGGGCTTAGAACTTAGCCCTGCTGATGGGCAATACCAGGTAGGAGAAAACCTTGCTAGTCAACGGTAGATGGACGCCAGATTTCGCCATCCAGTGGGGGAAGATTACTGCCACCTTCCAATGAAACACATGCACTATGCTTATGGGACTAATGACCTCGTTAGTTGATGAGCATAAACTGATGAGAATATCACTTGACGATGTTTTTGTGACTAATATTAAGTTAAATTATTTTCAATTCAGTTTTTAAAATCTATTATTTTTCAGCATTGATGGATGCTGTATGGATATTCACTCATCTTATTAAATCTTGTAGATCCTTGTAAGCTATTTATTGAAACCCCTTTCAAGTTGAATGTTACTATAGCAAATGTTTTTGCTTAGTACTACAAATTAGGATTTTAATGTTTTGAGGATAATCAGTTATCAACTGCACTTGAATATAATTCTTTAAATAATTGAAACCAAGGTCAAAGAACTTGTTACAGGATTTCTATGTTCACTCCTCTACTTGAAAATGTCATTGTTGAAATGAAATGTCCTGTTGGAAGACGTTACCTTCAGAAGTACTTCAATTCAGGTTGACTTTGTGGCGTCCTGAATAAGTCTTTAGTTCGAGAAAAAAATCAAAACAAACTTTAATGTCTTAAGGAATTATTTTGAATGGTTCTGTTCAAAGAAGACAACAATTTCAAGCAACATTTGAAATGAAAATTCAAAATCAATCTTTGAATAATGAATAAAGAAAAGGGAATAAAAATTTTCTTTTTCAAAATTGAAAAATCATCCTGATTGCGCATTTAAGAATAAAACTTTGTGAATAAGATATTACCCTATATACTTTGATTTTTTTAACTTGACACTTGGCGTAAATCAGCTGTTGATGGTGTCATTCAATCAGGAACTGAAATGCCATTGCAGTGATGTTACCATGATGACGTTCAAACTCCCAACTGGTGACACCATAACAGCTGGTTTACGTCAAGCGCCATTTAAAAAAAAATCAAATTATAATTTTAACTTCTCAAAGATTTTCAGTACAATGTCAGTTACAATTCATGTACTGGAAGATCATGTTCATTGTCAAGACTTATTAATAGGGAATGGAATTTATTGTAATAAACAAAACAAAATATGTACATACATATGTACTTATTGTTTCCAAAACAAGTGAGAAAAAATAGAAAATACTTGAAAAAAAAATTTATTATTGTGTTTAATGTTCTCTTCAAGCATTTTTTGAGTGTAGAACGTCGCCAACCAGTTCTTAACAAGCATTCGGTAGTGGCTTAAAGTATGTTCTACCTCTACAGATGTAATTCTACCCTAGGTTTCACTACACACAATAATTTTATTCGAAATACAAAATACGTTCATGGTATATATAACAATGTTTACGAAAATCCAGTGTTCCAATGATAGTAGTACCATGTAGCCAGTTACGGATCGAGGGGGGGGGGGGCTAAAGGGAAAACCACTCCTCCCAACGCTTAAGACAATTTCCGGAAAAAGTATTTGTTAAGTTTTTGATCAAGTTACGGATGTGCCGTTTGAAACATGAGCAAAATCGTAGGTGGTATTACTTTTGTTCACAGAAATCCACTCATTCTTGACTCCCAAGTACGCAGTAAGTGGGGGGGAGTTGACAATTATGGCGAAGTTATGGAGGTCATAGAAGCCCCGCAGCATTACATTAGATTTTTAAGAAAGATGATTTCGTAACATATAATGCAAATGCGCATCTGAAATGTTCCATATCGACATATAAATATATTAAAATATAACAAAAAATGTAGTAGCAGGTAAAATAAGTAAAAACATGTAATTATACCAAAATATGTAAAATAAAAATAGTTCCAATTCATTCAGAAGGTCTTGTAAACTCTAAATAATATTACTGAATGCAGGTATCTAGTTCCTGTATAAATGTGTAATTACATGGAAATCCGTTCCCTACTTATTAAAAATTGGTTACTGTGAATGATTGACAGGCTTGGATCATCATCATTCATCAAAATTTGAACAAAAGCAAAGGATCAGAGAAAATATGATAGACCAATTCTCCAAGATGGGAAATCACAGAATCGTTCTTTGAAGTTAACTATAGTGAAAATAGGCTTTCAAAAAGGAAAGCAATGTTTATAAATTTGAAAATGACATTAATATGATGTTGAAATTGTGTAGGTGATTTTAAGCAGGATTTAATTACATAATAGTACTAATAATTCATTATAGTAAGATTAATAAATAAAATAATTATTTAAGAAATCTTGATGTGAAAATATTCAGATATATGTGACACATAAAACAAATAGAGGTGGATAAATTAGTTAATAAACCTGCCAGGAGTTGAATATTCCAAAATAATGCCCACACACACTTGATAATTCTTTGTATAAGAGAGGAACCCCTCTCTTGAGCTACCAAAAAAATTTGTGGAGGTGTTAAATGTAGTAACGCTCTCCAACCCCTTCAAAACACTTTTCGAATCTACACCTGTGCCATGTGATTAAACTAAACTCTCAAATAATAGGTCGGTAACTCAAAGGTTCAAATTAAGAGATTTGGATAATTAAGATATAACTCTATTTTCTGTGTGTGTTTTTAAATCATGCACTTTGTGTATATTCTGAGGTATTGGTATACAAAACAATAATTGGTAGTTCTTGAAAATAATTATTGATACTTTCACTTTGAACAACAGTTATTTTGATTAGGAATTTTGTATATTTTACAAATTCATGTACTTTTGCAAAACATTTACAGTACTCAAACATCACTCTAATGGAACCAAGTAATATGATAGCTTGTGCTTCATAAATTACTTAATTGATGTTTTGTAATCCCAGTAATCTATTAGAAAATGAAAGTGTAATTTGTACTTTTGTACCTAGGAGGCTCAGGGCATCAGTGCATATCACTGCAGTGCCTGTGACTGAGAGGTCTTAGATGGAATCAGAATTTTTGACACTAGCTACACAGATAAGTCAAATTCATCCCCTGTCTGGAGGAGAATTCTAGCAGCCAGCTGCTCTGATCGGTAGTTTTCCGTGGTTTCTTCGATCAACGCATATGCTGAAGCAGTAACCTAACACACAGGCCAAGGATCACTCGTGATCATTTCTTCCTCTTCCTTATCCTCTCCTCACCTTTTACTTACACGCACACACACACATATCCACTTACATGCACTACACTGCCGCAAGTGACAGGAGACCTGTCGGGAACGTATTGCAGATACCTGCTTGGGGAGAAAGCCTGCAAGCCTTAACGAGTAGATGCCTGATCTTGTTATCCAGTAGGGGAAGACCACTACCACCTCCCGTGATAAAAACATTTTCTACACTTAGGACTAATGACTATTGCAGTTGACATGCCTGGCATCACCAATCAATCAATTTTGTAACTTATGTGAATCCTTTACCATTTGGATTTTAAAAATATTGAAAAAATTCATGGAAAAACTGTTGATGATAATTTTAAAGAAAAAAACAGAAAATAATATATATCTGAAGAAAGTTCATTTAATAGCTGATTGACTTTAATAATGTTTGAGGTAGTTTCAAAGAATTTTATTTTGTATTTAGTCTTTAATGGATAATTTTAGTGAAGTTCATATTCTGTGACTTCATTTGCTTGTAACTCTTATTCCATCTATACAAAGCAAATGATGTAGAAAAATCACAAAAAGGTTTTTTGTTTAAGATACTGAAATTCCTACATTAATGCTATTTTATATTTTTGCTATTTCAAATGGACACTTTCTGCCCTGCTCTCTAATTTTTATGATTCAGAACTAATTTTTCAAATTTCTTCGTTAGGTATACACAAAATTTATTATTTTAATAATAATAATAATAATTCACAATTATTTATTTAACATATTAGTATTTGATTGTTAGAGATCGAGAATGAATGAAAGCGAAGTGACATTTATTGACAGGAATAAAAATCTGAGATATTGTGGGAACAACCTTTGAATTTGTAACAAGCTCATTTGGTGTTTGCAGAGTTGGGCAAAATACTTTAAATTTAGTATTTAAGTACACTGCCAAAATACTTTATTAATAAATATTTAACCCATTAAGCACCAAGCATTGAAATAATATTTTAAAACAAATAATATATATTTACTTAAATATTACCCTAGAAAGGAAAAAAACTAATTTATATTTTTTTACTAATAGTCAATGTACAACATAATACAGCATATATGCAACTTTAGGACCATAGGGTATATCAATTCATCTGGAATATTGGAACCAGATCAATTCATGGAACAATTGAAAACAGTTTGAATGGAGATTAACATTGTTTTACATTTGTAAATTGTAGTGCTTTTGCACAATCTGCACCTCCTTCTGGATTTGGTTTCTCTCATTATAATTACATGTTCTACGTAATGATTGATTCAGTGATGATTCTGGGCATGTCAACTGCTAAATTCATTAGTCACGTAAATGAAGTGCATGTTTTTTTGGTGGCGGTGATTTTCTCCTTTTGGATGGCGAGATCTGACACTGACTTACCTGTTGGCTTGTAGAGATTTTCCCAACCAGGTATCTCCCTCTAGTGGGGCACCACCTCAGCTGCAACCAGCTCTAAGCTTTCAATCATTCTCTCAGCAAGTGGTAGTGTAGTGCAAGTAACTATAAGTGTGTGCAAGCAATGGATGATAGGACAAGGATGAGGAAGGAATCATTAGGATCTGTGGCCTATTTGTGAGGGTACTGTTCTGACATTTGCCTGGTATTAACCAAAGAAACCAAGGAAAATCACTGATGAGAATAGCCGGCTACAAGAAATTTTCTCTGGATGCCGGCGGCTGAACTCAATGTATCTATGTAGCAAGTGTTGAAAATCCTACCATTGTCGGGACTCAAACACTAGAACCTCACGGTCAGATGCTCTGCAGTGACAAATTGATGCTGTGAGCCACCTCTTTCAATATCTGTACATCATCTTAACATACTTCTTTAGGTTGGGAAGTGTTGTGGGTCAACTAAAATGGGATTTTTCAGTCTCCTATGTATTCATTGACTCATTATTGCATTCACTTCTTTTTGCACAGTCTTTAGATTTCATTAGAGTGATGGCTAAGTAAGAGCGAAATTATATGACATCTTTTCGTCATTCGCAATATTATATATTTTCCATGAGCTGACAATTGCACAGTCAGTTTCTTCTAGTACTTCTTTTTCCTTCGGAAAATCATCTATTTTTTCATTATGTTATTTTGTCAACATTAAGAAGAATGTACACAGCATTAATCATATTTGTAGTAATAAGGCCAACATCTTCCTCCAATACTGTAAAGGGTTCAGCAGTTCATAAAGTCCTTTATTTTTGTCTATCTTTCCTGAAATAGCAGCATTTTTATAGAAAATAAATAATTATGCTTCCAATTACATTAGTTCTATCATTCTGTTCTTCAGACCATATACTCACTAATCCAATGTTGCATAAACGCAACATTGTAAATTATCAATAATAAGCTATGGAAGGACTAATGTATATAATAAATATACAAAAAGGATAAAAGGACGTTCAAGCAAGTTTCTCAAGTAATATGCAGTAAAAAAAGTATTGTAAAATAAATAAATTAAAAATTTAGTGTTGATAGCACTATCTATTACTTTATCTCCTAGTTTTAAAATTCAATGAAGCCAAATTTATGCTTGGATATGAATGAAAAATGCAATGAAGCCAAATTTATACTCGGATATGAATGAAATGTGCAAAAACTGATCAAAGAGCATTTCTTCTTAGTGCGATAGTAATAAAGAACAAATTTATATAGATTTTTTTTTTTTTTTTTAATATAATGTACATTAAATGTCGCGTTAGCACAACGTTGGGTCTTAATGGGTTAAATACATACACAAAATACATTAGGACTTGATGTTCTAAATACATACATTTTTAAAATACTTCAAATACTCAAAATACTGTAAATATAAAATACTTTGGTATTGTATATTTTTTATTGCAACAATATTATGTAATTGTCAATTACAGTAAATTAGTAATTGACAGTCATACAAATTTCTGAACAATAGCTCTTGTAATGTAACAACATGTATAAACATTTTCAAATATAAAATGATATCAAAAATATGTCTAGCCCAAAGAAATGGAATTTCATTTTAAAACAAATCATTTTTCAAACAAATAATCAGATAATAAACCCCTGGTTGGTGAATGAATAACACCTGCAAAGGAAAACAGTCATTCAACCAGTGTGGATGAATATGAACTAGTGTTATAACGAATATGCATTTGTTTTTATTGTTGGAAAATTGTCAAGCATTTTTAATGATTTAGATTTATCATTTAAAAATGAAGAGAATCAAAATTCAACTGCTGAAAGGAGCTTTTATTTTTGTTTCAATGATGTACATTCACTTGCAGAATCAAACCAAAAGAAACTATCCTCATTCTAAACTATCTTCATCTTCTTCACGTGTATTTAAAGTATTTTAAGTATTTCTTTTTTTCTAATACGTCTCTTTATGTATTAAATACATCTCTAAAATACATGCCCAAAAACTCAAAAATTTAGTTTTTCAAATACAAGTATTTTAATACTGCCCAACCCTGGGGTATATGTAAATTATTTATGGCTTTTTCTACATTACTGCATGAATTGGGAACATGGACAACTAAGATAAAGGTTTACTGGCTAACAGAAATGTCAGAAATGAAATGTCTTCAATTAGTAAAAAGTTGCACACTACTAGACCACATTAGGAATGACAAGGTAAAGCAATAATTACTGGTGCTACCAATTACAGAAAATGCTACACTGATTAAAAAGAAAGATGGAAGGAATATTAAATGCATATGATGCCAGAAAGAATCTCCAAGAAGATCCTAAATTACAAACCTTTGGAATGAAATAATGATTGACGCAAGACAAGGTGGTGAAGCCAGAACAGGCAAATATGTCTAATTCTTAAAACCCAAAGAAGAAATTAATTATTATTAGCCAAATTAAGTAGAATAGTAACAAATGTTTTCATGTGGTATGGCTGACTATTACATTATGTAAGGCTATGCTTGTGGAAACCATAATCATCATCTCAAAATGCAGGAAAAGAATAATACCATAAAAACTAATGTAAATAAGTTACATTAAATAGGAATGTGAACTATTTTCTTGGTTTTTGATTACTTTTCTTGGGGGTATTTAATTACATTTATTACGTTTTTTTGTGAGCACACTAATACAGACATTTGTTGTGTGTTATAAAAATTATTTTTTTTATTTAAAAACTTGCAATGGCTATGCAAAAAGTGTTTGAAGGTTGATTATAGGGTTACTAGTCAAATTGTATTAAAAATAGAAATTCTCTCTTTACATTTGTAGTTTTTCAAAAGCAAGTTTCTTTCCTTGTTTCAATTTTGTTCACTATAATTATGTTAATTGATATATGAATGGTGTCTACATGATTTTCTTATAATAACACTTTCAGGGAACATTAATTTTAAACATGACAGCTTGGAGGTGATTAGTGAGAGTTGGTTTGGGAATTCAATAAACCTAGATTTTTAGTTGTCATAAATGACATTGTGTGTCTCAACAAAATGCTGATGAGTTAGATTGTTTTACTGAGAGAGTGAGAGCAAAAAGCTTATTCTTATTCTGTGATTAAGTCTATTTGACTAATGAACATTTTGTCATCTTGCTTCTTTCTCAACAATACTACTCTTGAAGGTTGTTATCAGCAGATGCATTGGCATTGGTTCTCAAATATTTAAGCAATATTGAAACAAGACAAAGAAAATGCTAATTGAAACCTTTTGCCCATGAACACAGTTTCTCTCCCATGTACACATTAATGATAATATTGTATGGTGATAAATGTTCCTCAATATCAAAATTATAAGGAAATATTTCTTCTCTATCCATAACTGTGTTCTTTCCAACAGCTGTGAGAGATTGTGATGGAGGTTAATTGATGACTGAGATATGATAATAGCAAAGTAAAGTTTTGCTTTTGGAGGAAATTGCCAGTCAAAATTTTAATGAATAATAGATTACCATTTGGTCTGTTAGTTACAAATATTATTTAAATTTGTTGAAATGTAATGAAAATTTTATCTGATTAGATCACTAAATTCATTTATGAATAAAATAAATAAACTGAATTTTGTGAAGACGTGTTTCTGTAGCTGCTGATGATAAAAGAGGTAAAATAGATTTATTGGTAAGAATATTTACTATGTATTTATGAAAGCAAGATCTTAAAAAGAAATCAATTCTGACATGAAAATATTGCAGACAAATTTTAAATGAAAGAAGTTCTATATTTTGCCTTCAGTTTGTTATCTTTCTACCATGTATATTTATTTGTACATCACCAACATTTGTAAAATTTATCACACATACATGACAAGAATATCAACATTTGTAATATTTCAGGACCTTACATTTAAATAATTCATATAGTATATCCAATTATATTAATAAAATGAACATTTCATTTCCAATCATTCAATTTTATTTTCCCATTGTCACATTACATAAAAAAAATCGGTATCACCAGACTCACCAATTGAATTACTTTGGAAAGCAAAATGTTAGTTAATGCAATTGAAGTTGAAGGTCATGAAACGTAACAAGTGTAAAATTTCTCTCTTGTTCCTCTTAAAAAATCAAAACCAAACTTGTGCCTCCAAACACAATTCACTTTTGACAAACTTGCACCTGATGGCAAATTTTTAATAAACTTAGTCTGTTTTTATTTGTTAATTAATTAATTTCCTAGTCAAAGTAGTTTGAATGGTTAAAAAACATTTTTAAATTTTATTGTAATAAAAAGCAACCATTTCTATTTTTTTATGTGGAAATTTGATTTATTTTATCATTTATTATTGTTATTTATAATTAAGATTTTGATTTTAAAATATTGATTTTAGGAGAATGTGAATGACAAGTTCAAATTTTTAACTTAAATTTACTTATGTAATTAAAGTGCAAACTGCATGTCATGTTAGTGAATAATGGTGTAATTCAGAGAAAGAGATAATTTGAAAAGCAAGAACAGAATGACAAAGTATTACAATTTTGTTGTGAACAGTGAAGATTTTTGAAAATTATGGATGCTATAGTGTAAAATCAAATTACAAACGTATTCTGAAACTCAGAAAGCAAAAAAGGTAAAACAGAAAAAGGTTAAGCAAAAAACAAAATACAAAACCACGCCAAATAGAAATTATATCAGTTGATTTGAATTAAAATTAATCTATTAAAGTTATTGAATGGCTTATTATAGTTAAATTATTTTTGTTAATAAATAACTTTGACATAATAAATGAAATAGTTTTCAAAATTAATCCACTGTAGGAAGGTGGCCTTTGATGATATGTTAAATTATGCTAGTTTCTAGAATTTGAAGAATGAAGATGCATTGTCTTGAAATTGAAGGAAGCTCTGAACTGCTCAGAAATGTGCATGCAATTGTAATTTACCAAATCTTGAAACAATGAATAGTTTAAAAATGTATTTTGAGAAGAATAACAAGCTTGATAATGACACAGTGCCAAAGAAGCTAAAGTGCATATGCCTGACAACCCTAGTGCAATTGTCAAAACCAAAAGCCCTAGAAGTATTTGATTTAATTTGATTTATTTTTAACAAAGAAACAGTTTTTTTGAGCTCGCCTCTTGCTAGTTGTGATAGCAGTAGACCTGGAGGGGGGGGGGTTATATTTTGTTAGCAATTCGAAACTAGTGATATTCAGAATGGCACAGACCTTCTCTTACTACTAAGATTTCTCAAGTCTTTAGTCTGAGTTTCAGTCAAGTCTTTTCGGGTTTGCTCTACTCTCTTCCCAGCTACCATCTATTTCTTCCCAAAGATTTTTTCATTGAAAGGCAAATTTTCTTTAAAAACTTTGTAACCATTTTTAAGAAAATGGCATTTGACAATTTTTGAAAATGGGAAATTTTGATCTCATTTTCACTGAAAACCTTTGAGTTATCGAGAAATTTCATTTGAAATAATTTGAAGTACTTCTACTTACAAATGCAATACTATATACCAATCGCCTATAATATAAATATTAATGCGCAATGTGAGAGATAATATAAAAAATTCATATGTCTAATTTTTGAAAATATGAAAGAATGCAGCAAAATGGTGTTTATGTCAGCTTGAACAGTGCATTTAGCTCTATCCGTACACAAAATTCAAAGAAAAGATGTGAATTCAAGAAAATGACATTTCAATGTTTCTGAAAATGCAAAATTTTGAGCTATTTTCAGAGAAAAGTTTTCATTTCTCAAGAAATTTTATCTGACATCATATCAGGTTCTTGCATTCGCAAATGTTATAATGTTCACAAATTGTCTGTAATGAAAACTTGAACAATGTAAGAGAGATATCAAAAAAATATATTTTTATGTAATTTTTTAAAAAAAAATATAATAAAATTGTCGTTTATGTCATCTTATACACATAGGCATTTAGCATTATTCATACAAATAATTTAAAGAAAAAATGGGAGTTGTTTTTGAGAAAATATTGATTTAATACTTCTTAATCTGGACCACATTTCACTCAAAATTACGTGAAAACTATTAAAATTTTCAAAAATATGTCCACGACATTAATTAAATACTAATTGTGGAGAACAAATTTCATTTGGAGAAAAAAATTCTATGTTGACAAAAAACTTGCACTACACTTACTGGACTAATGACTAAAGCAGTTGACGCGCCCGGAAACATGAAAAAGTCAATTAATCAACCGATGCAGGACACGGCCTCGGTTTCCGCAGTGGAACTTACTGGCAAGAGGTTTTCAATAAGGTCCCCATTCGGGGTCCGCCACCTTCACCTCAGTGGCGACTTATTCGATTATGACCTTTGATCGGTATTTTTGTTTCAAGCTGTTCAATATAACCGAGGGTTCACTATATCCGAGTTCACTATAACCGGAGTCGACTGTATCCCCAAAATTTAAAGAAAAAAAAAAAATCGTAAGCTTCCAGTCCCGCCAAATCGATCGGGGAAGAGTAATTTTGGGGAAGGCATATACTGTAGGCGCTTGATTGGCGAATGATTCCAGGCGCGTCAACTGCTTAGATCATTAGAACCGTAAGCGTATTTCAGGTTTTTATCGCGAGAGGTGGTGGATTATCTTCCTCTGACAGCTGGCGAGATTCCGCGCAGACCTACGTGGGCTTGCTGGGATTTTCCCCAACCAAATATTTCCCACCAGAGGGGCACCGCCCCAGCCAGGACAAGCTCGAAGCTCCCGACTGTTGTTCCGACATGTATAGTAGTGTAGGGCATATGTGTGTGTGTGTGTGTGTGTAAGTGGTGGGGATACGAGGAAAAGGATGGAAGGAGAGAGTCGCGCGGTCCATGGCGCATTTGTTAGCTGCTCCGGCATTCGCCTGGTATTGATCGGAGAAACCACGGAAAACTACCGATCAAAGCAGCCGGCCGTTAGAACTCTCCTCCAGACATCAGCTGAATTCGACCTAGCTAAAAATCATGCCACCGTCGGGACTCGAATCATAGGACATCCCGGTCAGACGCTCTGCAGTGACATCAGTTGATTCCCCGAGTCACCTCAGCTAGTTGTTCTCAGACGGACGGACGTTGTTTTTCTATATATATATATATAAATATATATATATATATATAAAAAAATGGTGCTATATATATATATATATATTCTATTAAAGCTCTAAATGCTCCGCTATATTATTATTTGTGCATAAACCCGGCAAAAGTGTTTTCAACCAGCAAAAATTATTTTCCGCCCAGAGACTCGTACTCAGGTCCTCGAGTTAACTCGCCTTGAGCTCTATGTGTGTGACTCTAACTCGCCATGAGCTTCTATGCTCTGGAAAAGCTGTGGATTTCGAACTCAAAGATTCGACGCTTCAAATTTTAATTATCTCAACCCAATATTCCCAACACGCATTTTTTTTTAATTCAGAGATATCAACGAAAATGAGACATACACAGTTCTTTTAAGCGTCCCTTTTTTAATACATAAAAAAACAAAGAAAAAATTAGAAGCGGCTTGTGAAAAAATACTTTTTTAGGAATTGCGTAAATTTCAGCGACAAATTAGGCGAATCCTACTCATTTTTTTAAAAAGATTGTACATGCCATTTTTTAAAGAGCTGATTTTGTATAACAGGATTTAAGACAAAAATCGCTATCTTCAATTTTGTATTTTTGAAATGTTGACTTTTGGCAATTTTCGAAAATGCGAAGAGTTCGCTGGAAATGAGACTAGCAGCAGACTAGACTAGCACCTATTTTTTTACCGTCCCTTGATACATATCAAGGAAAAACAAAGAATAAATTTGGAGCTGTGCCTGAGAAAAAAAAACTATTTAAAAAAATTAAAATTTCTATATTTCGCGCAAAATTACAAGAAAACTATTCATATTTTCGAAAATTGAATAGGGCCTTATTTCAAGATCTGTGATTTCGTCAAGAAAAAACTCTAACTTCAGTATTCTAGGAAGACACCCCAATAAATTTGCACTTTTGTACTTTTCAAAAGTCGGGATTTCTACGAACATGGGACCTGCACCATTCTCTTAAACCCCCTTTACGGAATCAAGTTTAATCAAAACATTTGGAGCAATTTTTGAGAAAATTTTGAAAATGTTTTTGAGGCTTCATGTAAAGAACCCTCAAGATAAACAAAATGTCCGTTCGAAACTCCCAAAGCCTCGAGTACGTTTAGATTGATCGGGGAATATCAATTTTGGAGAAAATCGGCTGAACGTGTAGACGTTAACGAAGATCACAGACGTGCAGACGAACTGATGGACGGACGGACACACACGAGCGGACAGACGAGCAGACATACGTTTGGCGGTCAATAGATTTTCGGTATCAAGGACCCACAAAACATGGACTCTGGCTACACTGCATGTTAAGGAAGCAATTTACTATTCAGAGAATTCAGAGTAATTTACTATTCATCCTTAAGAAGGGATTAATCCACGTTTTCGTTACCAGAGCTCGGCAATAAGAGTTTTTCTATCGAAGATAGAAGTCTTCTAGCTCACTATTTCAATACTTTTTCCTTTCTATCGCGGTAGAGAGAAAATTACGTAATGCTGCGCGAAAACACAGAGAATTGTCGGTACAAAAACTCTTATTACAGGGCGCTGGTAACGAAAAAGTGGATAATTCCAGTTGCTAAATGTAGGAAAAACATCCTCTAACACGTGGTGTAGCCTCCATGTTTTGAGGGTCCTTGATTTCGAAAAATTGATTGACGGCAAAGCGTCCGTGTGTCTGTGAACAACGCTAGCGGCTAAACTGTTCAGCCGATTTTCTTCAAAATTAATATTCCCCAATCTATCTGACTTTTGTCGTGACCCCTTGAATTTGAAACCGATATTCAATTTTGGGGGTACTTTACATAAAGCCCCTGAACATTGTCCAAATTTACAAAAAAATGGCTCCATCGTTTTTGATGAAATTTTGTTGTTGGATAGTGTGAAGAACTTTAAGAGAATGGTGCCCGTCTCATTTTCGTTGAAAACTCTAATTTTTCGAAAATTGCAAACATGCAAATTTTTTGAGCGTTATTATTATTATTATTATTATTATTATTATTATTATTATTATTATTATTATTATTATTATTATTATTATTATTATTATTATATTATTTCATTTTAAATTGCTTCCTTTAATTGTCTTAAATATGATAACGAATGGATGATTTCGCTTTGCGTAATGTGGAAATAAAAAATAGTGCACGTAAAATGCGAATAATTTTTATGAATATAAAATATTATATTTAATTATTGTTTTTCTATCCATTTTTATTTTCTTGCCACACGGCATCAACAATGCTGGTTGGTAAAATGTGTATCCCATACGAATTAGCGGTCATTGTTGCTTATTGTAACCCATTGTTGTAACGCCGCTCTGATAACAGGCGATAATGACAGCTACCTTCCGTGTAAACTAATATTTATTTATTTATTTTACGTAAAAAAAACAGTTCAAACTGCGTGTGACGTGCTATGAGGAAAAATGAATTGTGTGCACATTTTCAAAATTCTGTGATCCCTACACTAAGTCAATATTTTTATATATTCGTAGAGTAATATAACACTATAGTGTTTAATAATTACTATTATATATTTTTCGATCTATTTTCATTTGTTTGCCAACGCTATCAGTATCGCATTATTTATTAGTTTTTAATTATTTAATTACATTACAGGTAAGGGATTGATACATTTGCATGTTGTGGACGTACATGTTTCCTCTCATGTACATAGAATATGCGAACATTCGCAGACACATTTTGGCATGTTTGTGGTGAATATCAACAGATAAGAGCGAAAATATACTCTGCACAAGCATCACGGAGAATATAATTTTCTGCTTCCTACCAGGCATATTTTGAAATGCCAGAGTTCAGGAAACCACACGCCTATTCCAGTTGCGATGTTGTCTACAGACACAGGTGTATCACTATAAACATGTTTTACCTGTGTATACGGAGATGTACTACAAAATATAAAACTCATTCTCCTGGGTACGAAAGCAAACTTTGCGAGGTATAATGACCATTGTCGCAACGTGTGGAACATTAGACAGCAGGACATAATTCTCAAGGACAAAAGGGGTGTTACATAGTGTTATAGTTGTTTAAAGTTCCTTCCGAATGAATGTAATGGAACTCTGTCCAAACACCACATCATGGTGAATAGTGATAGGCTTCAAATTTTATTGTTGTAGATTGTAGGTTTATTAATTTCCTACCCCTTCATAAGCCTAGTGCACAAAGCATCAAATTGAAAGCTAAGTGTAGATTTAGTTTCTAAATCTGGCATGTCAAGGCCGCGTGCAAGGTAACAATCTTACTAGAACTTTCGGGCACTGCTTCCCGAGATTTAAAAATAAGGGTTGAAAAAATCACCCCGAAAAGTCGGTACATCACTGTCTATTTCGCCCATGACAAGTCTTTTCAAAAAGTCTATTGACAGTTATTGCTCCAAATTTAGCTATATTAATTCCGCTACTGAAGGAAAGAAATGATTCATTAAAATGTAATAATACAGCAGGTAGGTTTTAAATTGTTAATTGAGGTTAAACTTAAACATTGTTTATCGAAAATATCTTGATTTCATAATATATTTAAGAAGGCAGTGATTGCATTAACTTCCGAAGTTCAAGTTTGGAACTTTAATAAAGATTCTTGTCTGTTAAAAGAGCTGCGCTTTCTTAAGCGGGAATTGTTAACTTATAG
>BLKR01010001.1:0-74639 GCA_011170035.1 Teleogryllus occipitalis
AAATCTTTTCATTTCCGTGACACCTTACCTCTTTCTTGAAAAGTTAAGTTTTACCTTCCATAGCAAGCTCGGCTTTCTTTCTCCACATTTCACGATTCGACATGCTACCCTGGTACCACATCTTATGCCGCCTGCCTTTTAGGACTAATACAAATAATATACACATCAGTTACTTTAGAAGTAAATATGCAATCTAATGATGAAGAAGAAATGTTTCTTTAAAGAGCAAGTGATGTGATGTATTCTTCAATAAAAATGCAGTGTGCACCGAACGGAACAGAATTATAGAAGAAGAAGGAGGAGCTACGTGAAGTGAATCGAAGTTCGAGAAGTGATATTTTCAATATTTCACTTTACAGGGAGTTTCGCTTTTCCACATAAACTCTCCATTAGCGATGTCGTATTATCTTATTTCTCTGGAATGCTTTTCACCTATAAACACGGTTTCTTTGAAAAACATTTCTTATATTTTTTTAACTGCGGAAAATCACGAAGGCTAGTCTTCTAGCACTATTCACCAGGTCTAGACTTCCCGCATTGCATTAACCACTGAGGCTAGGCTTCCCGCACAACACAATTCACCATGATTAGGCTACACGCAGAGCACTATCCTCTACGACTAGTCTTCTCGCTGAGCACCATTCATTACGACTAAGCATCCCGCAGAGCACATGTCTTCTTCCTCTAAGGCACTGCCTCTAGAGGCAAGGGCTTCCGCCGGAGCAGATGCAGATGAGGATTTGTCATTGTGCGTATCACCAAGATCCGTTTTTCTCGGGAAATATAACGTAGCATATCACAGTGGAATATGCCAATGTTATTGGTTTCCTAAATGGATAGGCAATTTAAAATTAGTGGCCAGTTTCTAAAGTGTTCCCATGATAAAATGGCTTTGTTTTTTTTTAATTCAATATCCAAAAGACATTGATGAAATTAAAAATGTCTAGAAGAAACCATTTGTATAATGATCTTTACATATGATTCTAATAATTGTCTGTATAAATTAATTATTAAAGATATCTTTTAACAGTAGTGGTATGTACAAACTAATGAGGTCATGTATTTCGTGGCTGTATTTTTGTTATATGCGTGGCGAACGTTTGAGTCGCGCGCTCGGGCTGATCGGCGCGCGTTCTATAGTTCAGTAGCAGACGTCGATGAGGCAGATTCGCTCCAACAAACGCTGAGCCGTGGAGCAAGTCTGGGCCGGCAGCGGTCTAGGTGCCAGAGAAAGACGCCCCGATCACGCCCCGGTACAGCCCATTCTCTCACGATCCACGTCCCAAACCCTTCGCTTGCCTCGTTCCATGCTCCCGTCCACTTCCCCCGTCCCACGTCCCCCTCCCCCATGCCCCACGCTCCGGTCCATGTTTGACCGGGAGGACCTAGTTTCAAGACCCGACGGTGGCAGAATTTACGATAGCCAGGTCGATTTCAGTCGTTCTCTGGAAGAGAATTCTAGCACTGCTCTGATAGGTAGTATTCCGTGGTTTCTCTGATCAATATCATGCGAATGCCGAAGCAATGCCCTAACAAAAAGAGCCATGGATCGCACACGATCTTTCCTTCCCCTTCTCTGTCATATTTTAACCCCTTACATACTTACCGCCGATCTCACCGTCTTATGGGGGAGATCGCCACCTCCGCCGCCTCCCGAGAATAAAACATGCACTACACTAACGGGACTAATGACCTTATCAGTTGCGTCCGGAATCATCGGTTAATACCCGGCTCACGCCCCCCGTTCCCACTCTCACGTCGCACTATTTTTCTTCAAGACGCACTGACCGCGACCTCTCACCCAGGCTTTCCCCACCCCTGATCCTTGATTCGCGCCCACTCCGGGAATATGCTCTTCACGGAATAATATTACAATTATCATAACGGAACAACGGATTGGGTGGCGGAGCGCGCCGTGTACTACTTCCAAGTGAAATGTAAACCCGAGCGTTGTTTAGCATGTAGGCCTCCAGGCCGTTTACGGAACTGGTACGAATCACGAAAGCCAACCAAGGGTTTCTGGGAAGCGCACAGGTGGCTATTTAGAGACTTTGTGGAAGGCGACACCGGTCGGCGCGGGCGGGAAGCTCTGGCGCCCCCCGCACCACGCCCCCCGCACCACGCCCCCCGCACCACGCCCCCCGCACCACGCCCCCCGCACCACGCCCCCGCACCACGCCCCCGCACCACGCCCCCGCACCACGCCCCCGCACCACGCCCCGCACCACGCCCCCGCACCACCCGCCCCCGCACCACGCCCCCGCACCACGCCCCCGCACCACGCCCCCCGCACCACGCCCCCGCACCACGCCCCCGCACCACGCCCCCGCACCACGCCCCCGCACCACGCCCCCGCACCACGCCCCCGCACCACGCCCCCGCACCACGCCCCCCGCACCACGCCCCCCGCACCACGCCCCCCGCACCACGCCGCCCGCACCACGCCTCCCGCATCTGCAAAGGGCACTGCGCGGGCGGCACGTGCCGGCTCGCCCTTCGGGGCAAGCTCCAAGCCCCCGACTGCTCCTGCAACTTGAGAACGAGTGTAGTGCTTGCGCATTGGTGGTTGGCTCGTTTGTTAGGGTACGGCTCCGCAATTCGCCTGGTATTGTTCTCAGAAACCATGGTACACTACCGATCAGAGCAGCCAGCCGCAGGGATTTTCCTCCAGACGTTTCAGTTCAACATAACTACGTAGCTAGTGTCGAAAATTCACCACCGTAAGGACTGGAACACTAGAACCCCCAATCGACAATGCTGCAGAGGCAATGGATGTTGCAACGAGACACCAGGCCTTAGACTAGCGGATACCTTACAAGGGGTATGGATAGAGGAAAATGCTTGCAGGGTTATTGGGGCACGAAGGAACTAAACTAGAGTTAAAATATTATTTTCGAATGCCATTGTTTAAATTAAGGATTGAGATGACTATATGAATGGAGATTAGAATAGGGAAATGAATACAAAATAAGTGAAAGAGCAAGGTCAATATTAAAGTGAAAGACTTTCTTATTTTCTTCTCATTCAGTCCTTTGAGCCTTTCGAAGATTTGTATTCACATTATGACATTACAATGTGAACAAGTTGCATAACAATATCATTATCAGAAGAATTTATAAAATATCACGTGTTATTTTATTTGACCATACATCTTCTTTATACTTACACTATGTACACTATATTAACACAATAGTATTCATTACAATCTTATAATAACCTTATACAACTTTATATTAACCTTATAATTATTGACCTCCTATCAACAATACAACTACGCGAGGATAAAATATTATACATATTGTGAAAGATTAGTTTAGTGTGTTATTATATAATTTTTTATATTTCTGTCATTCACGGCGGTGATAAACAGTCCTTCAGATAGCGTAAATTAATTCTCATAACTTCTTCATAAATCTGTCATCAAAGTCTCATCACAAAATATTTCAAAAATGTCAATTGGTAGATGATTTTCTGCAAGAGGCTCTTGTTGATGGTGATTCAGCCATTACGTTCCAAGAAACGAATTTATTTGAAATTTATTTGACCTAAATGTCCAAAATATAATGTCAACGCCAGAATACATCTAACGCACAAGAATTACCATATGTAAGGCGAGATATGACAATGAGTCTCATCTGCCCACTGAGTTGTTAACAGCCCAGTACTATTTTATGCAAGTACAACTGCCCAATTATAATATACACGTAAATAGTTCATACATAATTCATACATTCACATAAGATTTACATTTTAGGTTCGCAGCAATGCGAAATCACAGCACCTAAGTCTCTTGCTTCTCGCGAATTAAATGATTTTTCGTGGACGGTGCGGAAACTGATAATGGCGAAACCCACATGCGCGGAAAGTTTCTCAGAAATGTGATTAAGGTTATCGAGCGAGTGTTTAGATGAAGAAAATGGCCAGAATACATATAAATGGGAGTCTGGTATCATTAAAAATAAATATTTGACACATGTAACACAGTGTGAACAATTTTCTACGTGAATAGTTAACAACCCTGTGAGCACAAATGGGTTTGCGTGATATACGCAAAAACGTGTTACATGCACATTGTGGGTTCAAAACCCGCCTAAGTCATGGTTGTCGTATGTTGTTATGGGCATTCCTGCCACATCATGAATCATCCTATCTATCGTTATCAGCGACAGATGGATGCCATGTCTAACAATGGTTCTAAGAAGCCAGTAAACGACAGTCTCGTTCGGAGAAAACTCCGATTCGGATACTTTAGAGATAAATCTTATGGCATTCCCCCTCACAGTTAAATATTTTTTCTGTTTTAATTGAAATGGATGTTTTTTAATGTATTACAGCCATTGCAACTGTGATTTTTTGAACTTCTAAAATTAAATTGTGTATAGGATTAAGGAAGGAATTAATATACGATTACTGTGAAAGGAAACGTGAATGTTGCGAAAGGTCCCCATCACGATCTCTTTGCGGTTTACGTGCTTTTATTTGATATTCTCTTTATCACCAACGCTTCGCTTACGCTTGCCATCTCGCAGTCATGAAAGAGTTACAGGGCGCATTGAATTGCGCCCCCACATATCTGTGAGGGCGACGCTTCTGGCATTCTAAGGGCCATCTGGTGGCGCTTCTGCGGCCATCACGCCAACCCTTTTCTGGAAAAGTGTCACAACTATGTGCAATGGTGCACACAAAGGCGGGGGACAGGCATGAGGATACATCCCCCCAGAAGCCAATGATACGTATTCAAAAATATAAATTTTATTGATTATCTATACTAATAAATGTCAATCATTGTAACAATTTTGACGTTATAAATACTAGCATAAATCAAAAAATAAAATACATTTTACATTCATCACAAAGAATAACTCTTTAAAGAAAACCTAAAGTTGGTAGAACAATATACCTATAACTCCCTCTCGAGAAAAATGCTGTGTGAGATTCGATGAGTATTTTTTTTTTAATTTAGAATTTTTTTCTGCACGAACACTTTATCGAAAGAGTTGAATTCGATTTTATACATTAAATTGTGACATCACCAATTAGTTAATATACTCTGTTGTTTTTAATATATTTTCCCTTCGTAGGCCCCCACACCCCAACCTTTACAAATTAAAATACTATTTATATAATAATATAATAATACTCTTTAATAATAATAAATAATAAAAAATACTCTTTATATAATATAATTTAATAAATTAGATATCTCGGTGTCTTGGCTCCCTAATTCGTCATCAGTAAAATATCAGGGTGTGATACTAGATAAAAGTCTTACTTGGAAGCAGCATTTTCAAAACATAAGTACAACCAAAGTAAAAATATCCAAAATCTTTCCTCTCAATAACAGAACTTCCTCACTGCGAACAGATTCAACACTATTCATGTATAAGTTCATAATTAATTCTTATGGACTTAGTAAGTTTTATTAGTCCATAATAAGTCCATAATGTCTTATGACTGCCCAGTTTGGCGAAATATAGCTAATTTACAAACACTTCAGACAATACAAAATAAACTTTTAAGGCATACTCTTAAAGCCCCTTGATTTATACCCTACTTCCAAATCCACCAAGAATTCCGAATTCCTTCAATGTCAGACATCTAAAAAAAATCTACTCTCCTCCTCCGTCATGCCCTGGCACCACTACCTTCCACCTGGGAAAAAATGCAAACCTCTCACTTCGCATCCGATCTCGCTTTCCGAAAGACCTCTTTCACCCTCCACAGTAATGCAGACTTCCACTCACATCTACCATCACCTACACTGATCCAACACCTCACATTCTGACGCACGCATACAAATTCCAAAAATTATGAAAATTGAATGTTCAATTGAGGGTAGCGCCTTACGTATAACATTATCCTGAAGATATCTCAACAACTTAATCTTTTTTCATGTATGTAAACTTCTAATCCCCGAAAGGCTTCAGCCGAACGGGTACCTATTAAATAATAAAAAAGTATCATGTTTTAAGACAATCAAAAGATGTATTTAATACGTATAGAAATAACTGTTTTATATTGCAACTAAAACGTTTCACGAAATCTTTCTTCGCATCTTCAGGTATCAAGATTCTGTAAATACGACAAAATTATTTTACAAATAATAATGATATTAATGATAAAACTAACTATTAATTATAAAATTACAACCAACACACGCCAAACTGTTTGCACTTGGCGCGACAGTCCGCGTACGGGCCATGGCCTACCAACAGCGTTCAGGCGTCACGATCATAGGTTAAGGGGGTATGTATGGTTAACATGAAGACATCCTCACGACGTATTCTGGTTTTCTCAACCTGAGAAGTAAGTATTCTCATCGTCACACAGCAATATTTTCTGGGACATTACAAGGAAAACGCACATTATAATGTTGCCCGACCGGGAATCGAACCCGGGGTCATATCATGGAAAAAAAGCACGCAGACCAAAGAGCTAAACCTAGAGGATGCATACGCAATAACAAAACACAACTATGGAGACAGACTCATCTTATGTTTCTCAGCTTCCTCCTAATTATCCCGAAATCCTTATCATTCGGCAAGAACGAGTGATCTCTAATTAAAAAACGAACAGTAATGTCATTAAATATTATTGTACAAAGCGATCTTTTCACGAACCAGTTTCAGTAAATGGAGAATTGAACGCGTTGCTAAGCCTGTGCTATTGTGTGGCCAAGTTTTCTATCTGCACTAAATGATGCATTGACTCGCTCACAACCCTGCCCATTAATAATTGGACAAAATATTTAAATATATTATATTACATTATAAAAGTCTTGAAACTATAGTCTTAAAACATAAGATACTGTAAACAACAGAATTTATTAACAGACCATCAACAAAACTTGTAAACGATATATTTATTTCATGTATCAATATTTAATCCTGCAAGTGACATAGCCAGTAAACAAATGGAGGGATAAAAATAGGACGTTCTAGTTAAATTGACCCATATCTGAGGAGAAGTGTTAAATAACAAATATGACGGACACAAATTCAGAATTAGCATTCAGCATGTGAAAACACAAACATTAGTTTAGATATTGGATTTTTGTAACTAAAACGTAAAAATAATATAAAGTGAAAGTCAGATGAAAGGGCAAAGTCGAAAGATTTACGGAATAATATTCAGTAGTAAAAGAATTATAGGAAAATAAAACATATTTTCGATGGAAAGTGTTCAAAATATTTTGTTGATAGTAAAAAATTAGTGACATAACACTATTACTAAAATGAACAAATAAAGAAGAAAATATTCTACAGAAGTAGTGATAAGAATAACAATTGTGTTAGTCTTCGTTTTATATAGAAGTGGAATATTAGTAGAATGATTTTAGACAGCGAGAAGAACGGTAGTGGGAGTGAATGTGAATAGATCATTGAACCGCAGGTCGGGAGTTTCGTTTCCAAAATGTTGATTGAATTCAGAGTTTATGAAATGTGTGCATGGGTGATAAAGTGAAAATGGAGATCGGAAATAATGGACAAATGCAAATTCCTGAGTTTCAACGGAACGAGTGCTGGTGTGACGTAAGATTGGCATTTGCTGCATTTAGAAGAAGTGAAAACTTTGAACTATTTTACTCGGAATTAACATGACAAGGTCAAGAATGTTTAAAAGATTAAACAAGAAAGATTTAAAAGTAAATGGCCTTAATAGCATGTATGTGTAGTATGAACGAGTTTTTTAATTAATGTAATGTAAGTAGGTGTGTGTTTATTTAGATTTGTTATTTCAGAGTGTAGAATATTTTACGTACTATTATTTTACGTACTATTTTATGTTGTTGTTGTTGTTATGCAGTGTATTGTTGCAATTTAGGTGGAATCGCTATGAAACAGGAAACGAAAATAATGTTTGCGAAAAGGAAAAGAAATTAGAGTCATGCGGACTATTACGGTCGTCAGATTAGAAATTTGAAACTTTGTTTTTTTTATTGTTTACAAATGAGATGATGTAACCACCAATCACCATCGATGTAAGCCACGTATTCTGTCCCCATAAATATCGATGAAAGCAACCCGTATCCCGTATGGGAAGGTTTTGCGAACCTCGACCCAATTGTAAATTCTCATCCGAGGGATTAATTTGTAAGTACACGCGAAATTTTCGATAATTAATAGAGCAATATAACAGATTAAATCACGAAAGAACGGTCTCCGCAATCCCACGCGCGAAGGTAAAGAACTGTGTATAAACTAATGATGCTGCAGAATGGTACATACTTTCTCGTATAAATAGTTTCCTATATACTTTGGTCTGGGCCAGCTTTTCGGTCTTGCCACATCCCCTACCAAGCTGCTATCTATAGCCACCCAAAGTTTTTTGGGGAGTTATTATCTCAATTTTTCGGTTTCCTAATAGTAGAAGATAAATATAACTGGGGGGAGGTACACCTTTAAAGTTCAAAAAATTACATTTTTGAATTTTTTGTGTAAAATATAGGCTTTTCTTTAATTTCTTGAAAGAATTTTTGAATTATCTCAATCCATTCTCGAGATATGTTCATAAATATCGAAGCATGTCACACCTCTGGTCCCTTTAAATTGAGATCTGCCACGCCCATTCCAATACGTTTCGTTTCTTGGTAAACTTTTCTCATATTTAAGTTTCGCGCTGTTGTTCCGAATTCAAATTCCGTGCACAAAGAGTTTGCAGTGTAGCAATCTATGTATTCTCTGTGAAGTCATGGAATATGTAGTTGTTTTGTTTTGTTTATCATTTCAAATGCTGGTGAGTGAATTGAGGGGATAGTTTCTGTTTGTGGTTTTCTTGTGCATAGATATCTTGTGATTACTACAGCATAGTTGAAATGGTAAAGCGTAAAGTTACATACAAATCTAAGAAGTCTGCATTTCGTGGAAATAGGTATACGAAGAAAATTAAAGTTTCTAACAGTACACCTGAAAGTGCTTCATCAAAAAAGTTAACAAGTGATACTGATTTCAGTTCCGTCACTGATGATATTAACATTATATTTAATGTAAATATATTATTTAGAGAATTAGAAAAGTGTCTTCGTTGTGTGTGTGGATCATCTGTGAGTATAAGTGTAAATACATTTGTAGGTTTAGGTTGTAATGTGCAAGTGTTGTGCAGTGAATGTGAAAACGTTAGTGTCTTTGACAATTGTTACAAACTAGGTGAAAATAATAATGTATATTCTGTAAATAGACGTGCAATTTATGCTATGAGGTGTTTAGGGCAGGGTTTAGCAGGATTGAAGGTATTTTGTGCACTTATGAATTTCCCACCACCTGTAAAGAAGTCTACTTTTATGAAGGTGCATGACAGAATTCTAGCTGCATCTATTGAAGTAGCTGCAGAATCTCTGCATAGAGCAGCTGAAGAAGAAGCAGAATTGACAAGAAGCAGAGACATATCAGTGACTTGTGATGGTACATGGTTTACCAGAGGACTTAGTTCACAGCATGGTGTGTGCACTGTTATTGATGCTAAAAGTGGTAAAGTGATGGACACACATGTCCTTTCATCAAGTTGTAAGGGATGTGAACACTGGAAAAATAGGGATTCAATAGAGTATCAAGAATGGTGGGAAAATCATGAAGAAGAATGTAATAAAAATCATTCAGGAAGTGCAGAAATATGGAAATAGAAGGCATGAAAATTATTTTTCATAGAAGTGTAAAAAAACATGGCCTAAAGTATGTCAACTACATTGGTGATGGTGACACAAAAAGTTTCAAGGCTGTGACAGATAGCCATATGGCACAGAAGTTATAGTAGAAAAGAAAGAATGTGTAGGCCATGTACAAAAAAGAATGGGTACACAACTCAGAAAATTGAAAGAAACCATCAAAGGTGAAAAATTGAGTGACGGTAAACCACTTAGTGGAAAGAACAAATTAACAGATTCTGTAATAAACACACTGAGAACTTATTATGGAAATGCTATTAGGGCTCACTGTTCATCTGTAGATGAAATGAGGAATGCCAATTTGGTAACATAGAATATCATCTGACATTGAACCAATGCATTATTTATGCCCCAAAAATTTGGAATCTTGGTGCTCGTATCAAAAAGCTGTGCTTCATGGTACAGTGAAGAGTTATCACCATAAGAATAACATTCCTCCTGCAATAATGCAAGCAATAAAACCTGTGTTTAAAAATTTAGTGTCAACTGAATTATTGAAAAAATTTGTTGGTGGTTTCACTCAAAATAACAATGAATCCTTCAATTCCAAAATTTGGAAGGTTTGTCCAAAAACTGGATTTGTTGGCAAAAAACTGTTGAACTGTCTGTAAATGATGCCATAATAACTTTTAATGATGGAATGAAAGCCAGGACTAAAGTGCTAAAAAAGTTAGGGCTTGTAGTTAGCAAGAATTGTATGTTGGCGTTCCAAGAACAGGATGACAAACGCATACTTTCTGCAAATAAAAGGGCACTAGAAGCAACCAAGGAGGACAGAAAATGCAGAAAGAGATTGAGGCTGGAAGAGGAAGCAAGAATCAGAAGGAGGGTTCTGTTTATGCGTCAGGAGCATTCTGATATGAGGTAAACACATGTTCAACTTTAAACTTCATTTCCCGTAAGTATGATTTTTTGAAATGGTTTCCTTAATAACTCAAGAAATAATTAAGTTTCATAAATGAAATTTTGCACACAGGTGCATTTCTATTAAATAAACAACACTCACTAGAATCACATTGTTAGAAACTTTTTAAAAAGATATTATAATAGATTTTTTGGAAAAAAATTGTAGTAAATGAAAATAATTAATAAATAAATATTTTCTCTTTACAGAATTTACAAATTCTAGTGTATGTTGTAGACCTGAGTCTTACCAACAAATAAATGTAAAATTTAAGTTGTAATTCAACAATTCAAGAAAGTTATTGAGGCAACTCCTTCCAACGACAAGGTGTACAATGTAAGGTTTAACTTTTTTTTTAACAAATCTTTCAGGACTTTTGTAATATGCAATGGTGCATTACAATGAACAAATAATCTACATTGAACACAAAAAATTGTTTTAATAGAGTTTATAGATTTCAAGAAAAAAATGTTGAATTTCACTAAAAATACAGTAGGCAAAGGTGTACCTCCCCCCTTAAGAATTTTATAGAAGAGTAAAACCTCGTCATATATGGAAATTATCGTTGAAAAATTTGCAGCCGTTTTAAGAAAATGTCGTTTAAGCTTAATTGTAAATGCCAAATTTGAGCCTCTTTTCCACAGATATCTTTTGAAGTTTTGAAACACTTTATTGGAAATCATTTGAAACACCTCCACTTACAAATGCAATAATGTTTGAAAACGCTGGACATTTGCATTTTAAAGGCGCGAGAGTTATTTCGAAAAACGTACATTTGTGTAAATTTTGAAAAAAAAACAAGGATAGAGCAAAGCTATTTTATATCATCTTAAAGAGTGTAATTAGCACTATCATTTCGAAAAGTTTGTCGAAGAAATTTGGAGTCGTTTTGGGGAAAATGGTGTTTAAATATTTTTTTGAAAAAGCGAAATTCTGAGCTGATTTTCATAGAAATCGTTCACTTTTTTATAAAACATATTTGACATAATTTTAAGCGCATGTACTCATAATTCAAATAATTGAACAAATTATCGCTAATGTAAATATTAACAATGTGAGTGACAGGTCAAAAAATTGCAATTTTGTAATTTTCGAAAAAACAAAAGAATAGATTAAAATGGTGTTTATAGTATCTTATAGAGTGCATTTATCACTATCCTCATCGAAGATTTATGCAAAAAATAGTACTCCTGGATAAGATGGTAAAACGTTCCCCTAAACCAAATGACGTCAGAAATGTTTTAAGCAATTAAAATGCGATTTGGGTCACTTTACATTGGGTACTTTACAGCGATAGGGCGATAGAGCGATAGGTACTTTACATGATGTCCCTATGATATTTTCCAAATTTTGTCAAAAATGTCTCCAATTTTTTCTTTCAATTTCTTGCAGGAGCAGAGTGATGTACACTTATGGAAGTGGCATAGATAATATTATCACTGTTAACTCCGAATTTGGGAGATTGCAAAAAGAAATTTTCGCAGTCTTCCAAAACTGCAAAATTGAAGATCACGAGTTTTGCTTCAAATGAAATTTGTTACCCATAATTTGGTCTTTCATTAAGGTCATGTACATTTTTTTTAAATACTGCGTGAAATATGAGCATTATTAGAAAATATCGAAAACAATAAATTCTTAAATCGGATTCAATTTTTTTTCTTTCTTATAAAATGATTTTAACTCCATTCTGCTCTATTGTCTTTCACATGATTTGTAGACATTAAATCATTTGTGAGTGGACGTGCTTTAAATGACTTCGAATGAAGTTTCTCGAAAACTCAAACTTTTTCTGCATAAAAGAGCCACAAATGTTGCATGTAGAGTAACATTTAAGACATTTTCTTTCATTTAATTTATTTATTTATTTATTTATTTATTTATTTATTTATTTATTTATTTATTTATTTATTTATTTATTTATTTATTTATTTATTTATTTATTTATTTATTTATTTATTTATTTATTTATTTATTTATTTATTTATTTATTTATTTATTTATTTATTTATTTATTTATTTATTTATCTATTTATTTATTTATTTATTTTACGTCAAAAGCAGTTTAAAAAACTGTGAATGACGTGCTATGGGGAGAAGAGAATTCTTTGCACGTTCTCAAAATTCTATTATTCCTACACAAAGCCATATACTACTAGAATTTTTAATACAGAAAAGAAAAAAATACTCCGATGTAATAAAATCTATTTCCAAGGATAAATCAGCAATAAATTTTGGGCTCTTATCCATCATATCCTTCGTCAAGAAATAATACTTCCTGCCGCGACAACATGGAAACGATAATTTGAATAACTATATTTCCCATTGAATAAAAGTTCTAGAAGACGTGCATAGATAATGAAGTTACATTTATGTCCAGAAGCAAAACAAGGGGCCATCTCATCATTTGCTCAATGGATCAGGGAAACTGGACGAAAAATCTGATCGAGACGGAAGTCATTGACCCGGAGCTGCGGTACAATAGTTGTTGCGGGTTGTTTACATTTTTACAGTCCAAATAGTAAATAATACACTTAAGATCACTGTTAAAATTAATGTTCCTTTCCTTGTGATGCTCAGTATAGTCTCTAATTGTATAGAAACAGTTATGCACCAGAAACGATTTCACTTGGAATTTAAACTTTTCTATCGAATTTAATCGTTCGATCGATAATTCGATCTTAAGCAAGTCATCTGTCACAATGTTGTAAAATAATGTATATGTATTGTATTTGAAGTTTTTTGTAATGAGCTGTTGATACCATCACCTCATGAATATTATTTCTACGTCGAGTGTTATAGTAATAGACATCGGCGTTTTCTGAAAATATATTCCCGATCTTATGCAAATCATTTTTGACAAAAACCACAAATTCTTAAATCAACAGACAAGGTAATGACATCAATAAATCAACAGACAAGGTAATATTATCGTATAGAACAAGAGTTTACTCTTCTTTAAAATTCTTAAAGTAATAATTCGGTTCTACTATTAGAAAAGCGAAAAATTGAAAAAAATAGTATTCACGGGGATAGATGATAGTTGGCAAGAGGATGATGGGGCAAGACAAAAAAGTTTGCCCAGAACAAAGGTATTAAACTAGAGGTGTTACAGAATGGCACAGACTTTTCGTAGTACGGTTTTCTAATTTCCTTGCTGAGACCTGGCTTTAAGGTCTTGCTCCATTGTCTCGCCAGCTGCCATCTATCGTCGCCCAAACTAGATATTTTTTACATTTTCTCACCTTTTTGCTTTCGTAGTCGTACAACCAAAATATTACTTCAATAACATTAAAGAAGAGTAAAATCTCGTCGAAATTGAAATTTTCACTAAAAATTTTGAAACGATTTTTAAGGAAATAGCTATTAAGCATTACTGTAAATGCGAAATTTGAAGCTCTTTTCCACGGGAGTCTATTGAGTTTTCGAAAAAGTTCATTTGAAATAATTTGAAGCACTTCCACTCACAATTGTAATAATGCATACATCTTGATGAAAACGGAATGACAGGTATTTCAAAAAAATTATATTTGTGTAATTTTTGGAAAAAAATCAATACACCAAAATGAACTTTACGTCATATTAACAGCGCACGTATCACTACCTATTAGAAATATTTGAAGAAACAATTTGGAGCCATTTTTGAAAAAATGGCGTTTGAACGTTTCTGAAGATGCGGAAATTTGATATCATTTGTACAGAAAACGGTTGAGTTTTCGAGAAACTTTATTTGACATTATTTAAAGAGCATGTGCTCATAAAAACAAATAATGTGAAGAAATTGCCATTAATGTTAATATTACCGACGTGAGAGACAAGTCAAAAAAGTTCATATTTAATTTTTTTGAAAAAACAAAAGAATATAGCAATGTGGCGCTAATGTCATGGTATAGGGTTTGTTTGGCACTAACCCTACCAAAAATGTAAAGAAAACATTTGGAGCCGTTTTTGAAGAAATCTTGTTTTTGCATTTTTTTAAATTGCAAAAATTGCATGCAGTATTGCACGAAAACTACTAAAATTTCCGAAACAATGGTGACATTATTGAAAGAACTATTTATGCACAGCAAATTTCATTTGAAAGAAAAATCTGTCTTCCATTTTGTAATTGTAGGAAGACTCCAAAAAAATTCAAACTTTTACAATTTTTGAAAATTCAGAGTTAACGGTGAAAATTTTACCTATGCCACATTTATACCTTTTATTCTATTCTGACAATAAATTAAAAGAAAAAAATGAAGCCGTTTTTGAGAAAATTTTGATAATACGCGGGGTGCTTCATGTAAAGTACTCCCAAATTTTAAAGAATGTTTCTCAAAATTTGAAAGCTTCAACTAGAGACAGATTGACTGGGGATTCTTCAATTTGGAAAAGATCGTACGAGCGGTTTAGGCGCTAGTAGTGTTCAGAGACGAACCGGCGGACAGACGGAAGGACAGATGGACAGGCAGACGGACAGACAGATGGACAAGACGGACGGACGTTTTGAAAAAAAAAACACTTTTTCGGTATCAGGGGACCCGAAACGTGAATTTCCGTTGAAATCTCGAATTCGATTTTCGGCGGTGTTACATAACTTTCTCTATACTACGTATACTATGTACTCCGTATATACGTATGTATACGAGGAAGTAAAAATTAACTAGTAAGAGTACTAGAGTCTGCGCCATTCTGTATCACCACCAGTTATAATATTGAGTGTTTGTTTGTTTCCGTTTGATATCGGCCAATTGGCTTTGGAGGTGGGAGGGGTCCGCTCGTGTTCCGCTCGCGTGCGCGCCGCCCTCGCCCTCGCCCTCGCACAGCCACGCGCGTCGCGCAGCGGGGGCGCCAGCAAACAAGTGGCCGCCTCCGCCCATCCACCTGCCCGTGCCAGCGCCCTCCCGCGAGTTTCATCACCCTCAAGGCAAAACTGAACGCCCCGGTATGGCTTGTGCGACGAGAGACAGTCAGACCCGAGGGAGGACCAAAAAATCGCACATTAGACACACGGTACAATTTCAGCTAATATTATCTTTCTCGTATACGTACATATATACGAAGTAATATGCGTAGTATATAGAGAAATTAAGTAATACTGACAAAAATCGTTTTCGAGGTGTCGGCGGAAATACACGTTTTAGAGTCCCCTGATGCTGAAAAAGTGTTTTTTTGAAAACGTCCGTATGTCCATCTGTGAAAACATTATCGCCTAAACTATTCGTAGGATTTTTTCCAAAACGGATATTTCCCACTCGGTCCGGTTCGAATCGACACTGCGATTTTGAAAAACAGTCATTAATTGTTGGCGATACTTCAGGTGAAGCCCCTAGAACATTTTCAAAATTTTGTCAAAACTGGCTCAAATTTTTTTCTTTACATTTCTGAAAAAATTACAGTGAAATACACTTATAAAGTTGTCGTGAGTCCGATTTTCATTAATAACTCTGATTTTTCAAAACTTAAAAAAAATTGAACTGTGGAAATTTAATTAAAGGAAAAAACTTTCTCCTTTATTAAAATATTTTCTCCTTAACTAGTTCTTACATTAAGGATATATATATATAAATTTTAGAAGTTTTCGAGCAATATTGAAAGCAATTTGTGCAATATTAAAAATAACACAAGATTTTCTCAAAAAACCGTTCCAAAGACTCTAACAGGAGAAGGGGGTTTCCGGCCTCAGTTTGCAATTTGACTCCGATTATTCCCACAAGTTTGGATAAAGAAAATATCTTCAAAATATGAGGCTAAAATATCCAAACAGTAAGTACTTACAGCAAAAAAGGCCGTTTCTTCTGATTAAATTAAGAAAATAATAATTTTTTGCCATTTATTTTATTTCTTTGCTTTTCATATGAACTTTGCCGTAATATTTGGTTACAACATTGACTTGTAGATGTCTTTCAATGCATAAATAGAGTAATAAATTGATTAAAAAATATTTTGTACAAAAATGTCAACCAAAAATGTCTTTTTTAATAAAAATTTAACTAGTTCATAAACTTCCAAAAGGAGTTTAAGATAGTTCTATTTATAAAATGTAGACAATTTCATATGTTTTTGAGTGCTCAATCCGGCAAATGTCTAGGATTTGATTTACGACCTGGCGGGCCGATTTCGTAACCATACTTTTTTACGATTTCCGTGTCTTAAATAATATATGTTTTAATATGATTATAAAATACAAGTATGTATTATTAAAATAAAATGAATGCCCTCAAATGACTATTTTCTTAATTTAAATCCAAAAAACTGTTTTTTTGCTTTAACTACTTACCTTGTGGATATTTTAACCCCATATTTTGAAATATGTTCATGTGTCGTATAAACGTGTAAAAAATCTCATTCGAATTGCAAACTAATGCTGGAAGTCCCCCTTAACTGGTTAGAGCTTTTGTCTTTAAACTTTTGGTAGGAATAGTGCTAAATGTACTCTATAAAACGACAAATTTTCTATTTATTTATTTTTTACGTCAAAAAACAGTTAAAACTGCGTATGACGTGCTATGGCGAAAAGTGAATTGTGTGCACATTTTCAAAATATTCGATTCTGTTCTATTCTTTTCTTTTTTCAGAAATTACAATTGTGTAACTTTTTTACTTGTTGTGTTGTTAATATTTAAATTAGGAGTTACTTGTTCACATTATTGCATTGATGAGTAGGTCTACATGTGCTTTAAAAGAATAATAAAGTTTCTCGAAATCTCAAAAGATTTCTGTACAAATGAGCTCAAAATTGCGCACTTTCAGAAACGTTCAAGCGCATTTTTTCAAAAACGGCCCATATATTTTTTCATACTTTTCGTACGGTTAGTGTTAATTACACTTTTTGGTGACCTAAAATCCATATTCCTGCATTCTTTGTGTCGTGCCCGGCCGCACGCATTTGAAGGAGCCGCCGCCGAGTGACGTCAGCGGAGCGTTACCGCCCCTGGCGAGAGAAGAAGGCGACCGGTGCGAACCGGCCTGGCCTGTCCGCGCGCGGCCGTCACGCCCGAGCAAGCGGGTAGGGACTCGCCACCGCCCCTACTCCGCAGCTAGTCGGCGGGCCGCTAGCCCTGGCGGGCTATAAGAGAGCTCCGACCCGACGCCAGGGCAGATAGCGAGCGGCGGTGTTAGTGATTGTATCCTGGCGAGTGACTTGGTGAGAGAAGAGTGGAGATCAGCTACGATGACGACCTGTGCAACGAAAGTGGAACTCTCTTGTGGATATTTGACGACTCGGCTGATTTTGTGACTTCTTCTGGACAACGATAACACGGCTTCGCTTTTGGTTCGGCAATTGTACCTGGTCTTGAATAAAAATTGTTTTATGAATTCTTGCCTTTTGATTGGATACTACACTTTGTTTTTTCAAAACTTACACAGATATATTTTTTATCTCTTTTTTAATATTTCTCACGTCATTAATCTACATATTACCAGCAATTTTTACACATTATTGCATTCGTGAGTGAAAATATTTCAAATGACCTCCAATAGTGATTTTTGGAAGCTCAAACTGTGTGTGTGAAAAAGAGCTTCAAATTTCGTATTTACAGTAACTAAGAAAAGCCATTTTCTAAAAACTCCACCAAAGTTATCAACGTAAATTTCCATACAGGTCGAGGTTTCTCTCTCTCTCTCTCTCTCTCTCTCTCTCTCTCTCTCTCTCTCTCTCTCTCTCTTCTCTCTCTCTCTCTCTCTCTCATATATATATATATATATATATATATATATATATATATATATATATATATATATAGTGACCGTACTTACCTCAGTTTCCGAACTAGGGATTCAAGTTGACCAAGCAACTACTTACTACATATTAGAATTTTGAATGCAAGATGTGCTATTATCGAAATGACTAAGGACAAGGGATCGTTCTAGAGGCGCCGTTATTAGGAGGATGTTGGCTTTAGACTTGTTACTTTTCTCATTCAATTCACGATGCACCAAGTTACACATTACAATTATTCGTTTATTCACAAAAAAAATGAATATCTTTAACAACTAGACAAATCTTCATTACATAATCGCATGCTATTAACGTGATTAACATAATTACCAATCAATACTGTTTGGATTATACCTAATCATCCGGGAGCTCCAACACTCTTATGCAATAATGAAATACCAATATTCTATATCCTTCATTTTTACATTCAGTGTTATTATTACCTAACATTAACCAGTTACAATCTATCCCTCTCTCTTTGAATATTTGTGACTGTTCATCGTTATGTCCTCTCCCCACATTATGCACTCTGAAGCTTATAATTGCAATAATTCAACCCGACATTCACAAATATTACGAGCTTCGTTACATATCTGAGGATCCCGCAGTCCTGTCGTGGGAATAGAGCCGCCTCTGCTAATGTCCTTGACGTAGCCGAGCTGTGGTAGCCACCCGTCCGCCGACTGCGTGCTGTCCACGTGGTCGCTGTGCCGTACCCTGCTATTTAATTATTCACTTCCAAAATCCGGGCACGAATTCGGTCTTCTTATGGCGATGTACTGGCTCGGAGCCGTTGATTTCTCCTTATACTAATAGTTTATGGCCTACGTGCACCGCTGCACCACGTGCTTCCATATCACCTGATAATTCTTGTTCATTGGAACTCATAACACAATACTTTTAATTCATGCTTTTGTCCAATACTCCGAGTTCTCGTCTAATCACATGGCGACACTTCTACGCGTCTTTGTCTTCGACAGTACTCTATTTCATTCTCTCATGGCCCGTACACATGCTTTCACTTCACTTAATAGTTTCTTGTTCATTGACGCTCGGAACACAATACCTTTTAGTTTTATGCTTTTGTCCAATGCTCCGAGTGCTCGTCTACTCACTTCCACGCACCTTCATCGATGTTGCCCGATTTCACTCTCTCGCCTCACACACGCCACACAGCCCCGTGCGCGCCATTCGTCATGTCTCCTTGCACTCCTCCGAATCACCTGCCTCTTCTCCCCGGCCGTGATTCGTTCCCCGGTATCGTTCCCCTAAAAGATCGACTTGAACTCTTATACGCGCCAGATTTGAATTGGCAATCTCCGTTCCTTTTCTGTTTGACGGCCAAATGACCGTTAGGTTATATATATATATATATATATATATATATATATATATATATATATATATATATATATATATATGTATTTCGGTTCGAAATTTCAAAAAATGTTATTTTGCAGCAGGCAAGAGATGTGGCAAGTCCGAATATCTATCCCAAATCAAGGAAATTAGAAAACTAACTAGTACCAGAAAGCCTGTGCTATTCGATAACACCATTATTTACTTTCTCGTATACGTACTACGTGAATATAAATATATAGTATGGGGGAAGTTATGCAATGCTCTGGAAAATCAATTTTGAGATTTCAAGATTTCGAGATTTCATACCGTTGGGATCCCCTATGAAACCGAAAAAAGTTTTTTTCTCAAACCTTCCGTCCGTTTGTCCGTCGGTCTGTGACCTATACTAGCGCCTAAACAAAATTGTAGGACTTTTTCCATAAAGCCTATTCCCTTGTCAATCTGGATCCACTCTGGAGCTTTGCTCTCATTTTTTGAATATCTTTCTTTGATTTTGGGGGATACTGTACATGGAGCCCCTGGTGCTTTTTCAAAATTTTTTCAATAACGATTTCAAATTTTTTCTTATTTTTTTCCTAAAGAGAGTAAAATACACTAATAATGGAGACAGGTTCGATTTCATTGTTAAGTCTGAATATTCGAAGATTTTAAAAGATTGAAATTTATTCGGCGTTTTCTTATACACACTAAATTGAAGATAGAGATTTTTTCTTGAAATGAAGTTTGCTCTCCAAAATTAGTTCTTCCTTGAAAAGCATATGCATTTTTTTGAACATTTTAGTTGTTTTCGCCCAATATTGAAGATATATGCAATATTAAAGAATAATGAAAAACAGACTTTCTTAAAAAGTGCTCCATTTTTTTCTTTAAACTCTGGTAGGGATAGTTCTAAATATTCGATCATATCGAATATTTAGAACTATCCCTATTACAAAACGTATTTCCCTATTACAAAACGTCATTCTCATTTTTTTTTCAAAAAATACAAAAACGATTCTTTTATTTGACTCTCATGTCGTTTTATTTACATTAGCGGCAATTAGAGTACATTATTGCATTTATGATTACATGTGCATCAAATGATAATTCTTACTGTTTCTCAAAAACCCTTTGTCTGAAATCTTTGTCTAAAAGTGTGCTCCAATTTCCGCATTTTGAGGAAAGCTAAAATACCATTTTCTCAAAAACGGCTCCAAATTGTTTCTTCAGCCTTTTTGTACTGATAGTGATAGATGCACTGTTTAAGATGACATAAAAGTCATTTTCCTGCAAACCTTTGTTCTTTCAAACCTTGCGCAAATAAAGTTGTTTGAAATGCTTTTAAATTCACATTTAGAGCAATTTGTATATGATTTGTATTGTTATTTATATATTGCATTTTTAAATGGAAGTGCGTCAAATGACTTTCAATTAAGTTTTTCGAAAACTCAAAAGTTTGTTGGGAAAAGAGCTTCAAATTCTGCATATACGGTAACGCTTAAACGTTTTCTTAAAAACGGCTCCAAATTTTTCAAGGTTAATTTCCTTATAGAACGCTATTTCACTTTTCTAAAATATTCTTAAAGTTTTACTCTTATCCACTAGGAAACAGAAAAATTGAGAAAAATAGAAAAAGTTAGGGCGGCAATTGATGGCAGCTGGCCAGAGGATGAGTCAAGAGCGATGAGTTAGCCCAGCCCAAAGGAATTAGGAAACTAACTACTGCTAGAAAGTCTGTACCATTCTGTATCACTCACTAGTTATCTAAGATAAAATTTGAAATATTATGTGTGGTCACATGACGGTTTTCTTCTTTCTCTTTAACTAATTTCTTTGGCCACGAACTAAGACATTACTCACACTGTCGCCTTCCAATACCGTTCCGTTATCCGAAGAACATCAGCGATGATGTTTATGGGCATGTCTGACGGTAAGGGAACGCTGGAGTTTCCAGGAAGCAGTCCAATAATCGTTGAAAGACGAAACATTAAGGTTCCGTTAATGGTCTAATAATAAAATTTCTAGACGCTAAAACTAACCTTAACTAACAATAGATGACTAAAAACACCTTAACTAAAAATAGATGAATGAAAAAAATTACGCTTAAATCCGGAGTTGCCGCCCCCTCCCCATCTCATCTTTTAAGCAGGAAATACCGGTTCAAATTTTGCCGACATGTGACTTTTACACTCTTTATTTTACATGCGGTAAATGTACGACATGGGGCAGCTCTAATATTCCTGAGAAAGGTGTGTGAATAGTGTCTACTTTCAAGAAACCTGCAATAGTTTGATTCTATGACCATTGCTATTAATATCAAATAATTTCATTCTTAAATATAGTAATCCGAAAAATATGATAGTGAAGGAAAGAACATCATAATACTGTCACTATAGTGAATAGTATTCTCGCTTTGTTAATAAATAACAATACCCTAATGTCAATGAAATCAATAAGTGCGCTCTTATAATTGAAATTAATAAGTGCACTCTCGCAGTTTGATCAAACAGTTGCGTGATTGGTTATCCACCAACTGCGGCGGTTTCTCAGAAGGAATGGCGAATTTCCCGGCTCCGCCCCACCCCCGGGCCGCTTGCAACAAGCGTCAGCCGCCTCTTCCTGCGCCGCCGCCGCCGCCGGCGGGGCGCCCGATAAGCGCCGATTGTGGCGTCGTGGCCGGGCGGCAGCGCCGGCGCTGGCGGCGGCGGCGGCGGCGGTCTGGGCCCCGGAGCTATTTTGAGTCGCAATCGCCCATGCTAATGCCGCGGCGACACGTCAACGTGACGTCAGACACGCGAACGCTTCCCCGGGCGCATTCCGCGGCCCCGTCGCCCTCGCCCTCGCCCTCGCCCTCGCCCTCGCCCTCGCCCTCGCCCTCGCCCTCGCCCTCGCCCTCGCCTTCGCCTTCGCCCTCGCCTTCGCCCTCGGCTTTGCATTCGCCCTCGACCTCAATCCCGCCTTCGACTTCTCCCTGGCTCTCGCCCTCGTCTTCGCCTTCGCCTTCACCCTCGCCTTTGCCTTCGTTCTCGCCAGCGCCTTCGCCTTCTCCCTTGCCCTCACCCGCGCCTCAGCCTTCACCCACGCCTTCGCCTCTTTTCTCGCCATCGCCTTCTCCCTCGCCCTCGACCTCGCCCTCACCTTCGCTTTCTCCCTCGCCTTCACTCTCGCCCGCGGCAGCGCCCTTGTTCTCGCCTGCTCCCTCGCCCTCACCCGAGCCCTTTGCCCTCCGCCTTCGACCGTGACCTCGCCTTCGCCTGCTCCCTCGATTTTGGCCTCGCCGTCGTCTTCGCCTTCACTCTCGCCCTCGCCTTCGCCCTCGACCTCGCTTTCGCTCTCACCCTCGTCCTCGCCTTCGCCCTCGACTGTGCCCTTGCCCTCGCCTTCTCCCTCGCCCCCATCCACGCCCGCGCCTTTTCTCTCCCCTTCGCCTGTGGCATCTCCCTCTCCCTCGCCGTCGCCTTTGCCCTCTCCCTCGCCAACGCCCTCGCCCGCACCTTCGCCCTCGCTGCTTTTCTTTCCTCGTCTCACCTTTGCGGTTTCTCTTCTTTTCTTTCCCATTCCTCTCCCATTTCTTTTGGTGTTCCCTTTCTCTTTAGTGTTCCTATTCAAATTTGCCTTCTCGTATTTTCCTTTCAAGCCCTTTTCTAGCATGGCAATTTTCCTGCGCGTTTGCTTACATGTTTTCATATGAGCAAATATTTTTGCTTTATGTCCCCCCATCATCTTTCCTATACTTTCTTGGTCCTTGTCTTCTGCTTCTCTCTTTGCCCTGCATTTGCCTGTGCTTTTGCTTGGATTGACATTTCGTTTTCCTTCAGCTTTCCTTGATACCTTAGCTCTCGCTCCCGCCGCCATGTCGTATTTTCCTTCTGCTTCTCCTTTAACTTACCAGTGCTGTTTTTGTCCTCTTCTCTTTTCTCTCTATCTCCTTCTCTCCAATTGCCTTTCTCTTCAAAAGGCAAATGCCTTTTCATCTTTTTTCGTTTTTATCTACTTTGTTGCTTTTTTCTCTTTGCCCTGAGGGCCCTGCTGGTGACAAAGAGAACCTTCGTTTCGATTTTTCTTATGCTTTTATCGGCACCTTAACTGATTATTTCTCCACTTATTTATATTTGCGTTTCCGGTTACTTTTCTACTGTCTTTTCATTCACAATTCCTTTTGATTTCACCTTTACCTTCATCCTCACGCACGACTTCCCTTACACTAATCTTTTTGCTTTTCCTAATTATTCAATAACTACGTAGTTTCCATCGCGCCTTGCACAAAATCGCGCCTTGCATAAAAAAATAGAAGCAAAGACCACGACTACTATGAATAATATTCATGTCAATAAAATAAATGTTTCTTGCCATATATCCTAAACTGGGATCGTCAGCTGATTTCAACCATTCCCCCATATTAAATATATACATGATACACTTTAGCCTGTATGGTAAAAGGAACTAAAATTCACCTTATTAGCGCTTGCAGGCACAAGTAGTTTCGTTTTACATTTGCGACAGTCGTTGTATTGTGTAGTCACAATTAGCATAATTCATACTCATAACAGATCCTTTTTTCTTAATTTATTTTGACGCAATACGTTTACACATTTCTACATTTTCTACGTACACGGTGACAAAGAGAACCAGAGAGACCAAGACGGTTAGAAATATTTTTCCGTCATGGGGTACGCACGGGTAAAATCTCTCGGGGGAGAGATGACGATATTTCCGTCTCATACGTACACAATCGACCCGCCGCCTCCGGGAATGCGTCTTTCCCACCCCATGGGATTTTGCGCCAATCGCATAGGCACTTAAGTTCTAACTGCTACCGATTGCTCAACGCTCACTCCCTCGGATCGAAGGGTGCCCAACTTTGTCTGCACGGTTCAGAAGATAGAATTTCAAACGATTTTTTTATTGGGCTAAATGTGCGCCTATCAACGATGCAAGTCGAACTTCAAACCCAGAAATCCAGAAGAAATTAAAAAGCGTTGATAGATAATCGTAAGCTGTTTGAAATTCTCACGAGTGAGGATGTATTGGGATACTTTATATGGTATAAATATGTTCTTGGAAAATATGACAAAATACAGATTCCTTTAGCTCGTAAATAATTTTCATGTAGTTTAAAAAGACATAAATGTCAGGACGGACATTTTAAAGTTCGTCCGCTGTTATATTCCATCAGAGACTGGTATCTGAAGTTAAATTTGGAGAAATATATGTGTGTGTGTGTGTGTGTGTGTGTGTGTGTTTATGTGTGTAAATGAACAGATTGTTGTATTTCGAGGACAGTTATCAATAAAGCAGTACAAAACGATAAAGCCAACTCTCTGGGGGGATAAAAATGTTCTAACTCTGTGTAAAAAGTTGAGTTGCTTATTATTTTTTGGTATACCAAGGTCATACTACACAAAACGTTTAGATACAATAAAGAAATTTGGTTACTCAACATCTGTAAGAAGTTCATTTGTATAAGAGAATGCATAAAGAAAATCATTAATTATTTTATGATAGTTTTCTTGTCTTACCATTTATTGCAAGCATTGAAGATGAGAAAAATATTTGCCGCTGTTACTGCTAGAATTAACAGATTTGTAAAACCAACATTATTGAGTAACAAAGTGTGCAAAGCCCGCCTTACTGAGTGTCCAAGAAACTGAGATTTTCTGGTCAAATTGTTAGTAGTGATGAATGTTATTCTTACAGGATTAGTTGGCAATTTTCATATGTTCTGGAAATAAAAGTTTTTTCTCTTTAACAATGGTTTATTCAGACCAAAATTTGTCAGAATGTAACTATTCAGTTTTTCCAAACCATTCAATTTTTAGAGATTTACTTCTTTTACTTTTGTTTCTTGGTCCATATCATCGTCAAATATTGACAAGATAGATACTCCCATCTGTCTTGGCCCTTTTTTACGATGGTATGGTCCAAGGAATCAAAGTTAAAATGATAATATTACTGGTAAATTTAACCAACAAAAATGTATCAACCTATAGTAAAAGTTACATCCCAACTTTCTGGTGATTTCGGTCAAAAGCAATTTTTGTTTGAACTTCTTTAAATTAATTTTCGGTGAAATAATACTTTGTTAAAAAAACGGGAAAGAATGTATTAATGAATAAGTGAACGATTCACCTGAAAGAACAATCAAATTGATGCAAGACTTTTATGGTTTAATTGCAGTTAAAGAGAATTCTCTTTATTAACGAAGTACAAATTTTCATTCATTTGGCATCAAATTAGCATAGTCCTTATCGAATTGCAATAATATTTATTATTCGAGTCTTTGAGGCCAAGAGAAACATAGAGAGTATGTGTATCTGATTTTGTGAAATACGAATTCTCCCTTATATCTTGGGACACCATAATTTACATACCATATGTTCAGACCTTAGTAAATATAAAATACCAGCAAAACTGGGCAGATGTTCTCCTGCTATCTCATTCTTCCTCCCTCTCCCTCTCTCTCCCTCTCCCTCTCTCTCCCTTTCTCTCCCTCTCTCTCCCTTTCTCCCTCTCTCTCCCTCTCTCCCTCTCTCTCCTCCCGCCCTCTCTCTCTTCCTCCCTCTCTCCCTCACTCCCCCTCCCTCTCCCAACCTCTTTCTCATCTCCCTCCCTCTCCCTCCCAACCTCTTTCTCATCTCCCTCCCCCTCTCTTTCCCTCCCTCTCTCCCTCCGTCTCCCTCCTTCTTTCTCATCTCCCTCCCTCTCTCTTTCCCTCTCCCTCGCTATCCTTCCCTCTCTTCTCATCTTCCCTCTCTTCCCTCTCTGTATTTTTCCTTTCTTTTCCTCTTCCTCACTCTCTTTTCTCCTCACTCATATTCCCCTCTTTCTTCCCTCTCTCTTTGCCGCTCTCTATCTTCTCCGCTCTCTTTGCCCTCTCACTTTCCCCCTCACTTGTTCCCACCCTATTTTTCTCTCTCTTTTCCTCTCTCTCTCTCTGTCTCTCTTTCCCTCTCGGCTCTCTCCATCCCACACTGCTCCTGGCTTCGGCTCCTGGCCTCCTCGGCTTCGCTCCGGATCACACGACAACGCCTAGCCACACTGAAGTTGGGTTCCCAGGTGGATTGGATTTCGCTGAAGCGCCATTTTGTGCTGCAGCGCTATGTAGTGGAGTTGCAACAAAATTAACAGAATAAAGACCTTCTCAGAAAAAAACGGTGATTTCCTAAGTTTCATGGAGATCGGTGACACGGTGTCAGAATTCGCCGTTCTGGTACATACCAACCTTTGCGCAGGTATTTATCGTAATAATTTATCAGACAGGATAAAGAATTTCGTCTATATCTGCCGTGCGGTGTAGCTTACTTCATGACCATTCTTTTGTATTCCCACTCCACCCTGCCCCTCCCAACTTTGCCTTGCTCCCATCTTGAAATATTTGGTCGTCCTCATTCACTTTCTCGCTAAAATTATTTTTATTTTTGGCCCAATACTTCAGTCACTTCAAGACCAAAAATAATAAAGATTAACTTAGTACATCTACTCGCGTATGAAATTTTTTTGAAATTTTGTGAAATTTTATGTTTTATACCAATACAATAAAGTAAATGCTACGTTCTAAGACTTACTCCTTTTCATATTTTTCTGTCAAATTTATAAAGAAATGTTTGAAATTGATCTTAAACGCCACGCCAAGACTTTTGGCGGTTTAATATAATTCAAGCGCTTTTAATTGAATTTAATTACGCGTTTTAGAGTTCTTGATAAATAGTTGCTGACGAAAACGTGGCGACTAGCTTTATATTAGAACATTGATGTACTCTTGAAACTGTAATGCTCGAAAAAAGAAAGTCCAGAGAAGTAATTGTTTTGCAAATTTTTTAAATTTATGGTTAAAAAATCGTAGCCTGTAGCACTTCTGACCTTCAAAGGAAGATAACAAAAATTCAGACTTCACAATATCACTTCACACATCACAATATCATTTTTCCTTGTCAACTTATCAAATTACATCACATTACATGACAAAAAATTCTATCACATTATGATCTGTTTGGCAAATGCGATTCCCTCAATGTAAATACTTTTCTTCACATAGACCATTTTTGGGGTATCTCAATTATCTTTAAAAGACATTTTTTTCAAATGCCCTGTCTTTAGAGGATAAAAGCAAGACGATTACACTTCTTATCACAAAAATTGCCTGCAGTATCTGTATGTATGTGTGGGCGGGTGTACAGAAGATGACTACTTTTTGTGGTAAAAAGACTCCCGAGTCCATTCCCATCCACCTCGCGTGGAGTGCATTCCATTTCGGAGGCAGTGGCTCGTATCTCCCATCGAAGGCGACGGCGGCGCTGGCGGGGATGCGGCGGTAGCTGCGCGGCGGCGGCGGCGGCGGCGGCGGCGGCGGCGGCGGCGGCGGAGGCGGCGGCGGCGGCGGAGGCGGCGGCGGAGGCCGCAACGCCCGTAACGATCTGCGCGTCGCACCGCGGCCGCACGCCCACGCGCCTCGCACACGGCGGCTCACCTGCCGCCATCCCTGCGCCCAAGGCCCACCCGGCCCCGACACCGACCCTGCGCCCAAGGCCCTCCCGCCCTGCCCTCCAGCCAAGGCCTTCCCGGCACCGCCCCAACGCCCTGCGTCCAAAGCCCTCCCGGCCCCGCCCCACTCCGTGACGCCAACACTGCGCCCAAGGCCCTCCCGGCCCCGCCCCCCAGCCCTGTGCGCAAGGCCCTCCCGGCCCCGCCGCGCAGGCCCTGCGCCCAAGGCCCTCCCGGCCTGCCCTCCAGCCCTTCAGCCAAGACCCTCCCGGCCTGTCCTACAGCGCTTCAGCCAAGGCCCTCCCGGCCCCGCCCCACTCCGTGACGCCAACCCTGCGCCCAAGGCTCTCCCGGCCCCGCCCCCCAGCCCTGTGCCCAAGGCCCTCCCGGCCCCGGCCCCCCGCCCTGCGCCCAAGGCCCTCCCGGCCTGCCCTCCAGCCCTTCAGCCAAGACCCTCCCGGCCTGTCCTACAGCGCTTCAGCCAAGGCCTTCCCGGCCCCGCCCCACTCCGTGACGCCAACCCTGCGCCCAAGGCTCTCCCGGCCCCGCCCCCCAGCCCTGTGCCCAAGGCCCTCCCGGCCCCGGCCCCCCGCCCTGCGCCCAAGGCCCTCCCGGCCTGCCCTCCAGCCCTTCAGCCAAGGCCCTCCCGGCCTGTCCTACAGCGCTACAGCCAAGGCCCTCCCGGCCCCGCCCCACTCCGTGACGCCAACCCTGCGCCCAAGGCTCTCCCGGCCCCGCCCCCCAGCCCTGCGCCCAAGGCCCTCCCGGCCTGCCCTCCAGCCCTTTAGCCAAGACCCTCCCGGGTCCCCCCCCCGCCCTGAGCCCAAAGCCTTCCCGGGCCCGCCCAACAGCCCTGCGCCCAAGGCCCTCCCGGCCTGCCCTCCAGCCCTTCAGCCAAGGCCCTCCCGGCCTGTCCTACAGCGCTTCAGCCAAGGCCCTCCCGGCCCCGCCCCACTCCGTGACGCCAACCCTGCGCCCAAGGCTCTCCCGGCCCCGCCCCCCAGCCCTGTGCCCAAGGCCCTCCCGGCCCCGGCCCCCCGCCCTGCGCCCAAGGCCCTCCCGGCCTGCCCTCCAGCCCTTCAGCCAAGGCCCTCCCGGCCTGTCCTACAGCGCTACAGCCAAGGCCCTCCCCGCCCCACTCCGTGACGCCAACACTGCGCCCAAGGCCCTCCCGGCCCCGCCCCCCAGCCCTGTGCGCAAGGCCCTCCCGGCCCCGCCGCGACAGCCTTGCGCCCAAGGCCCTCCCGGCCTGCCCTCCAGCCCTTCAGCCAAGACCCTCCCGGGTCCCCCCCCCCGCCCTGAGCCCAAAGCCTTCCCGGGCTCGCCCAACAGCCCTGCGCTCAAGGTCCTCCCGGCCCGGCTTCCCCCCTAATCCCTAACCCAGCACTTATTTTTGAAAGTTACTTTTATAAATAGAGCGGGGGAAAACTCAGACTAATTTAGGTTTAGACAAATGACAGTGAAAATAAAGTTTTCTAAATACGCAATTCTTTGCATTGATGAACTTAATCGTAGATCTCAGTCGTCATTCACTGGTGGGCGCAGTTGACTATTGGCAGGCAACTATTGACATTGATGGACTATTGAATTTGTGATGTAAAGCTAGGCAAAAATGTTCAGAAAAGTAATTATTTTGTAAATATATTATGGTTTATGGTAATAAATCATAGTCTATAGAACTACAGTCCTTTAAAGGAAGCTAGCACAAAAGTTTCATCGCTATTGGTTCAGATTGTCACGTTGTAAGTCAACGCACTTCTGTCTTCATATAGTAGTAAGTATAGTATAGATGAGTCATTGTCAGTGTACTTTTTTCTCACTGCAGATGAATACTCATGGAAAGAGTCGGCGGAAATTCTGTTGGTTTACGGTCTGGTTTTATTGTCGGCATTGTAGTTGAGATCATTTACTCTCCATTTATTGCCCATCCAGACTCTTTGTGAACGAGGTGCCTGACGCAGTGCTGCACTCCCCCTCGCCAAGTGACGATCGAGGGCTTTCCCGTAGAGCGTGAGAAACATCAAAGCGCAGTGAGCATCAGCTGTAGAGAATGAACCAGACCAAATGTTGCAAACTTTCAGGACCTTTACACGCTCCCAGCTAAGGAGGCTACTCATCATACGCCGATGTTTGGCTAGTACACGTTTTGATGTCCTCTACATGACCCGACAAGCTTCTAACATTTATTCTTAATCAACCTCTATAAAACACTGCACTCGCGTGATCCTACTCCCCCAATAATATTGAAAACTTTTCAGCCCCCACGATTTTTGCGAAATCATTCTTTTCTGTGTGAATGTTATTTAAACTACTTAGTATTTGTGTGTGAATGTTTAATGAATTCGCTGCTGCCTGTGCAGCGACTCTGACAGAGCGGTCCTAGCGTTTAAGTCCCGACAGATTTTCGACATTTATGACCAAGTCAAATTAGATAAACCGAGTGGAAAATCCTGGAGTTTTGAAACTTCGCATGATTGTTTGTTGGTACGTACTGCGCAGAATACTAAAAATCTTGACGTTTGTGTGTGTGTGTGAGTAAGGGGGGGTGAGCCCAGGGTCCACTTTGTTTCCATATATCTCCATTAGTATCGATCCAACCAAAAATTATGCTTGATACAAAACTAAAGTAGATAAAATTTTCTACAAAACGTTGTAAAATTTGTAAAAATGGTTTATTGTAAAATCAACTCTTTTAAAGTTACAGTCTCTAAAATGTCTTCGTTTTATTTAGACTTATTTTGCTTATAAAAATGCTGATAAAAATGATGTTATCATATGTTCAATATGCGGAAGTAGTTTTATTTTTGTTCAACATTTATAAACAATAGGTTTTTGCATAAACGATCGGAACACAAAACTTATTTGGTACATACTTGCGGGTATTTGAGATCATTGGGACCAAGATTACTGCGGGTACGAAAACCTATAATCCATACTTTTTCGTAAGGATCGAGAACAAATATTTTGTAAAGGATTGTGTGCACTTTCAACATATAACTACATAAAATAATATACGATTCTAAAGATCGTAAATGGAATAATTACGTTTACCGCGTATATAGAGGGACAACTAAAACTGAGTGTTAATGACGAAAAACACATTGAATCTTGTCGATGGAATCCAATGATTATGGAGTTGGAGAAAGACTCTTTATTCCTATTTTTCTCGAATGTTTGGAGTATTAAAAAATGTAGTAGCAAGCGTGTGGCGCAAAATGGTGATCACTAGTGATAAAACACGGGTGAACGGATATCACGTCAAAACGAAGGCTCATGCATCCAAATGGAAGATTCCTTAAGAGCCAAGACCAAGAAAGCATGTTAAATTGATCGAATATAAAGATTATTCTCACTGTTTTCATGAATTTCATCGCTATAGGGCATCATGAGTTCTTGCTACCAAAAAGTACTCCACACCGTTTGCGTGGTACTCAGAAAAACGTGTTTGTAGCGAAACAAATTTTTCGGCAGTAGGATTGATAGTTTTGGAGATGTATTCCAAAAAACGTGAAAATAACACATTTCACCGACTCCCTGCAGCCCTGTCTCACCCGCTTCAGTATATCTAGTATACTGTGCGGTAGGTCCCAACAAAAAATGAGGAAAAGTTTCAAAACTGTTTTTTTCCTTGAATCACTAGTTTTTAGTCAAATTTGACTAAGCCACTAGTTATACACTCAGGTGACAAAAGTCATGGGCTATCTCCTAATGTGCTGAATCTCCTTTCGGCCGATGAAGTGCAGCAACTGACATGGTATGGACTCTCAAGTTGTTGGGAATCCCCTGCAGAACTACGTATTGAGCTATGCTGCCTCTATAGCCGTCCATAATTGAAAATGTGATGCGGGTGCAGGATTTTGTGCACGAACTGACATCTCGTTTATGACCCATAAATGTTAGAAGGGATTCGTGTCGAATGGTACTGATGTCCAAATCATTCGCTCGAATTTTCATAATATTCTTTAAACCAGTCCCGAATAATTGTGGCCGGTGACAAGGTGCATTGTCATCCATAAAAATTCCATCGTTGTTTAGGAACATGAAGGTCATGAATGGTCTCCAAGTAGCTGAACATAACTATTTCCAGTCAATGATCGATTCAGTTGGACCAGAGGTTTCAGTCCATTCCATGTAAAAGTAAGGCTGCTATCCATTATGGTGCCACTACCAGCCTGAACAGTGTCTCGACAATTTGGATTTATGGCTTCGTGGACTCTGCGCCACGCCATGCCACGAACCCTACTATCAGCTCTTACCAACTGAAATCGGGACTCAACTGACCAAGCCACGATTTTCCAGTCGTCTAGGGTCCAATAGATATGGTTACGAGCCCAAGAGAGGCGCTGCAGTCGATGTTGTGCTGTTAGCAAAGGCAGTCGAGTCTTCTGCTGCCATAAACCCATTAAAGTCCAATTTCTACTCAATGTCCGAATACGTTCATCGTATATCCCACATTGATTTCTGCTGTTATTTCGTGTTGTGTTCTTTGTTAGTACTGGCAACTCTACGCAAACGCCTCTGCTTTCGGTCGTTAAGTGAAGGCCGTCGGTCACTGCATTGTTCGTGATGAGAAGCTTTGCCTAAAATTAAGTATTCTCGGCGCACTCTTGTTTCTATTGATTTCGGAATGTTGAATTCCAGAACGATTTTCAAACAAAAACGATTTTCAAAATGGAGTTTCTCATGAGTGTACTTCAATTATCATTTCGCGTTCAAAGTCTGTTAATTCCCGTCGTGCGGTCATAGTTACGTCAGAAACATTTTCACATGAATCACTTGAGAACAAATTAAAGCTCTACCAATTTATACCCTTTTATACCTTTTGTACCCGAGTATACTGCAATCTTTTTTATACTGTTCTTATCGGTAGATTTGCGTGGTTTCTCCAATCAATACCCGGTGAGTGACGGATCAGTACCCGAACGAATACGCCATGGACCGGATGCGATCTTTCCTCTTCCTTGTCCTATCCTCTCACAACACACAGACACTACGGAAATCCACACGTGTCGGGAGACGAGTGGAAAGTGTAGACCTTGTTCCGGTGGGGCGGTGCCCCGTTTGGGGAGATACCTAGATAGGAAAATATCCCACAAGCCGTCGGGTAAGTCGGCGCTATATGTCATGATACAGTGGGAAAGAAATACCGCCGCCTCCCGCTATAAACATCAACGTGACTGATGACAATGGCAGTTCACAGGCTCGGCATCATCAATCAATAAAACAATTGTTGGGAGATGCAGCATTGAAGAGTAAACCGTGGAGATACGTACCGGTATGAGTGATATTCCAAAAATTGCTCTAATATGTCATATGAGTTAATGATTTGTTCATATGCTGGCTCTCACCCACGCGCGTCAAATTGCCCAAGAAGAGAAACGAGTTCGAAACCTGCCTTTTCTCCTTATGCCCATCCTCTAAATTTCACCCGTCAGCTCAGTTCACAACTCACATTACACTCCCAGTTTTTCATATACTTTAACGTATCTGCCATGTACTAGCTATTCCCTCTCATACACTGCTGACTTACCGCTCTTGACCTTTGCCATTTCACTTTTCCTTGTTTGACACTGTACTTAACGCCATCCATCGATCTTTCTTCGTCTTTGTTCTTCATTGGCTGCTTCTCTACTTCGGAGATTTGAACGTTAAACGGACATGACAGTCCAGTTTTCAAATTTTGAATAAAGTGTAAAAATTAATAAAATAAAAAGTTAAAAATTTTGAATATCTTTATATATCAAAATTTAAAAGACTACCTGATCAGAATAATGATGTAAGGAGGGAATCTGGAATCTCAAATACGGAGGAAGCTTCCTACTTACTCGCAATATTTGCTCAAGCTGCAAACAATTTTTAAAGGTTTCTTTTTTCGTCATTTTTATTTATGCAACCTAAAGTACACTGCGTTGCTGGGTAATTATTAGTCATAATCATCTCTCCTGGTCGGCCCTGCCCTCCCCACCCTGCCGTGTTTATTTCGATCATCGTTGCTAAGAGCAGCTGTGAACTGATGCACTGATGCGTACTCCCGGCAAACATCCAATAACTAGTTTAATCTTAATTACTTCGAACCTCACTGCACTATTGGAATGAAACAAACTGCGTTTGGTAGGAAAATTAATGAGGTTTTCAGAAACTTTTTATTTATTTTGGTGAATTTACTCACTGTTTTGTATATATTTGCAAAAAACCAAAACAGGACACACAAATATTTCTCTACGAAGTATGAAAGAAAAATAGGAGTTATGTATACGTAATCTCATGTAGACAGTAATAGTTTTCTTCCTTTGAAGGTTATGTGTACAAACTTTCGGTAAGATTGGAATAAAACTATGTTTGTATGAAAAAGCAAACAAAATTCTTACATAAGATAATATAATAATGTGAAAGAAAAGTAGCGAAAACGTGACAAAATCTTTCAGTGAAAACCACAGCAAAATCGGATCAGTCTTTTCAAAAATTACTTAGGATAAAAGAAGCAAAAACGATTGAGTTGATTTTATATCTAAATAAATAAATGAAATTATAATGGGGCAGATATTTTGAAATCACAGACGCATTCCAATTTTATTGATACAGATAGCTAGTCTTCATATTGGCATGATATTATTTTTCCTCTTTTACTGGAGTAGTGTTACAGCAGTCACATTCCTAGTTGCAATAATGAGAACGCCATTGGTTTTAATCCAAAATTTTCTATCGTAAATATTTGTGTAACTGTTATCAGCAGTAACTAATATTTCAATATAGTAAAATGGTAATTTAAGTATTTTTCATTAATTTCCTGATTACATGTTTCAAGTTGCTAAAATACATTGTTTAGATATTAAAGCATTCTTATCAACAACCCTTTCAATAAAACTTCTTTAATTAACGCGAAGTGCTTATGAAGTGCAATGTAATTTAGCTAAACATTTGTGCAACTCTGTATTCATTAGCTCAGAATAAACGTTTGTGTGATTTCGAATAAATGAAGTGATTTGGGTAATTGTGTGTACAGAGTAAGTGCGCCCCTTTGGCACGGCCGAGCGATCGTTGCCAGGTACGCAGCGAAACGGGGGAGGTATCATCGGTCAGATTTGTTGGCTTAGTGCTTACTCCGTTACTTACTTTTGGAACAAAATGGCTTGTTTGTAACTCTGGAAGTTCAGGGTGAGAGATAGAGTAGCTAATAGCGGTACTGTGAGCCTTTAGTGGCCACTTCAAGCACAAAATTTGAAAAATAAGAATTGGAGGCTTCACTCTTGCAGAAAAGTTGAAGAACGAGAAGTGTCTTCCTTCCAGTGGTAAGGATTAAAAAGAAGGATAATTTATTTATTCTCTATTATCTATATTTAAATAATAATCTGAAAGCATCTAATTAATATTCACATACTTGCAGCAATAATTTACAATTTAGCTGTACTTTTTTCACTTTCTTTCGCGAACACGTTCAGAGGGTGGGACATCGATAGTCCCTTACCAAGTCGATAATCTGACCACTACCGAAATTTTGTGACTTCCAATTGAGTAGTGTGGCGAGCACCATGTATAGACGGCTCCCAAGGCGAGCGGCGTGCAACAACGCAAACATTGGCATGGCAGGGACCTCTAAAAGCACTGCTGAATGCAAGCAAGGCTCCAATTTATACGTGCTCAGCAGGGCGCAGATGAGGCAAATGCCTTCACACAGAATTACTAGAGGTAGATGCCTCGCTCACGGAACTCCGCCGTTGCTGGAGGAACGTTGGGAATATGGAGCGATGGGGAAAGAGGCCGCCATCTCTGAAGACGCCCTGACTTTGTCCTCTCCGCCCTCTCCCTCATCTCGCCCTCTCCCCTTTCTCTCCTTCTCCCCCCCCTCCGCTCTCTCCTCCCTCTCCCATTTTTGTTTTATGTACGGCGAACTTTTAAATTCGGCGCGCGCGCGGTGGACAAAGCCCGCTCTCAGAGGGCCGCTGGAAGCAGCAGCGGCTCGGGACACGCGCCAGCGGAGTCGCGTCTGAGCTGCGAGTCCACTCGGCGCCGCACTATACAGAGCATTGAGCGGTGTGGCCGCTTTTTGACAGCTATTGTTTCCAATCACACGTATCGTGCCAGGGGGCGTGGTCGGTGATTAACACACAGGAATTATTCACGAACGTTTTTTAAATTGTCTTACAGCTGTAGAATAGTAATTCCTCCAAAGTAAAAAGTTCACCGAACAATATTTTGTTATAGTGATAGAACGTTGTGGAAATATTCTGAAACTACGTTCAAGATAACTACAATTTAAAGTTAATATTTTCTGAATGCTGTATTTAGTTAACATATGAAGTTCAGTTAACAGGAATTGCGTTTATTTTGCGGGCCTTTCGTCTCCTTCGTGACAGGGTTATATTCGAAAGGCGAGCAAAATATTTACAAAATTCTTTACGATTGAAAGATATTCATTCACATTTCAAAGGGCATGATTCGCTGAAATGTGTTTAAATTTGTGAAATTGGAGTTAGATCACCACGTGTAATGACTTACTGTATCATGAAAACTGCTTGCCCGGCTTGTGGTTTAATGTTGTTTTATTTAGATATATCATTTTAGATATTGTGTTAAGCAATATACCTTTTAGTTTTTGCCTCTCATTCATCACCAGGTAAGAGGAGAGAGTTCTTCTTGAGCAAAGGTTTAGACAAAAGGAAAAGTTATAAATAAACAGGTATATTGCGACCCCTTCGGTATGTGTGTACCCACACACACTTTTTCCTCAGTGCAATACTTGACTCCGACCCGGCTCTTGCGAGGACCGCATCCACTGCATAATGTTGGAGCTTCACACAATGCATAGTAGTTTAATACAAGAAAGCATCCCTACAACGCCTTGTGGCCCAGAAGTTTACTTGATAACAACAAAAAATTCAAAAATGCTTAAACTAATTGATCACAGAGATGTGGTAATGGTACATGAAAAAGGCAAAAACAAAATAACTAGGCACGATTGAAATATTAATCCTCAGGTTCTCATGTAAGACAGAGATGTCCTGAGACAAGTAAGCCGGTACAAATATTATAATTCTACAAGTACGTTAAATAAGCGAAGCGATGTTGTTAATAGTAGTTTTTAAACAGTTTCAATTTCGGAATATTGTAACACGTTTAAAACAAACTACAATATTTGCTCGTATTTTATTTCGCATTTCCAAATTATCGTAACTCTTTCCTGGTTCAGCTAATACCAGATATCTTGCCTAGTCTAATATATATACACCTCTGTATTCAAGTAACAAAAAAATAAAATGGTAGTTCTGAATGTTGTGAGAATAATATTAAGAGACAATAATTATCGCACACTTTAAAAGCAACACAAAACGTGAAAAAAGTGTTCGTGTTAAGTTCTGAGTATTTTCTACAACGATAGATCTCTGATGAGTGTTTATGTAAAATGAGTTTTCTGCAGAAGTAATCTCTTACTCAACTTCGGTGTGTCAGTCTACATCTTGTTTCTCGGAACCCATCCACGGTTTAAAATTATTAAAGAGATGTATATTGCCAAAGTGTAGAGATGGAATATCTTCCGTCTCATGTCTGACCTTATTGCATTTCCGTTTGCTATAATGAAAATAATTTCATTTATTTTTCTCTATGTTCCAAGAATGTAAATTCTCAATATACGATATTCCCAAAAACGTAAATTAAACTGCCCCAGCAGTATGTAAAATGTTATATAATATTGTAACTAATCGTTCTAGAGATTTTGACGTTAATACACGTATTGAGTGTTCCTAGAGCTCTCTTGTTTTGTCTGGCGTTGCTTTTCATTAACTCCCTTTAATATTTTCAAATTTTTCCGGAAATGGCTCCAATATTTTTAAGTATCAGATCATGTTAATGATATTTATTCATTCAATAACCTCTTCAATTATTAATTTAAATCATGTTTGCTTCCAAGGATGACCACATTTCATCTATACATGCCATCATTCACGCATGTGCTCATTTATTCTGTGTTCTGAATAACACAAAGCAATCTCTTTTATTATTTAAATTTAAAACATTTCACCATTGGAATTTACTTGAATGTTTGAACTTAGTGACCTACAGCTCTGAGTACATGCCCCACTAGGTGCCAAGAAAAAGCATGCACGGTGCTGTTCAAAATCTAGGAACTAGAACGCCGCTGCTACAGCATGTGAAAGGACCACCTGTCCCAGTCTGTGCATTATTCTCTGGCCAACGTCTGCGGTCCAAATAATAACGACCCATCGAGACAGATGCCAGTCCTCAAGTCCAATGTGTGCTTTCATTAGTGCATACAAACGCTGTTTTAGTTCGTCTTTCCATGTAAAGGGGATGAGTCGCCTGAAGTGGACGTGCCGTTTAGGGACTGCTGGGCGTTTAGAGGTTGTTACATGCAGGCCTAATTCGTCTAATGACATAATTTTTTTAGTCTCGCGACAGGAGATTCACGAAAAGAACTCGAATATGTTTTCTACTTATTACAAATGTCTAATAAAATTTGGGACAATTGTCAATATATCTAATAAAATTTAGTCTAACAGACACTACAGTCTAATCAATTTTGGTCTAACAAAAAATCAAAATGTTATGTTTTCCACATTATCATTATGCCAATATATTTCAACTCAAATGAAACCACAATATAAAGTGATAATTCACAAGCATAATTCACGAAGTCCATATTTAATATAATAAGAACCAGTAAAACTACAACAGCACATACCATCTCATGTTATTTGTAACTATATCAACCTGCACAGATGTTTCCAACCAGCATAAGTTTTTCCGCGCCGGAACTCAAGCTCAAGTCTAGAGTGAACTCTCTGTGCGCTGCACATGCAGTCGCTCTCACGTAATCACTTTGGCCGGCGCTGAAAATTATAAATGTCTCTCCTAATATTTCCTTCACGCAACTTTCTAAAATTCAGAGAGTTCAACGAAAATGGAATCTGCGCGATTCTATTAAGCGTCTCTTGTCCCTCAGAAAAAAAATGGAGCGACTTTTGAGAAAATCTCCCAAATTAAAAACTGCGTTCATTTCAAACAAATAACGCGAAAGTGATTCGTTTTTTAAAAAAGGTGTACATGACCATTTCTGCAGAACTGAGTGTTTAGATCAATTTTTTAAAGAGAAAAATCTGTCCTCAATGTTTTAATTTTGAAACATTAACAATTTGCAATTTTCTAAACTGCAGAAAGTTAACCAAAACCACCAAATTTTATCGTTCTTTGATACATGCGAAGAAAAAATTTAAAGAAACAATTTCGAGTGTCTTTTGACCTCAAATAAATGTTTTAAAATTTCGTATACTTCACGCAAAATCACGCACATTTTCGCAAATTTACGAAATATTGAGTATGACCTGCGCCATTCTCAAGTACGGGGTTATAAAGTAAACTAGAGGTGCTACATAGTGGCCCAGACATTCTCGTAGTAAAGTTTCTAATTTCCTTGGTGTGCTCTGGCTTTAAGGTCTTTCTCCATTCTCTGGCCAGCTATCATCTATCATCACCCAATGTAATTTTTTTTACATTTTCTCAACTTTTCGATTTCTTAATACTAGAACCGAAATATTACTTCAATAATATTAAAGAAGAGTAAAACCTCTTCATAAATAGACATTTTCATCGACAAATTTGAAGCCATTTTTAAGAAAATGGCAATTAAGCATTACCGCAAATGCAAAATTTGAAGCTCTTTTTTACAGAAATCGATTGTTTTCGAAAAACTGAATTTGCAGTCATCTGAAGCACTTCCACTTACAAATGCAATTTTGCATACAAAATGATGCATGCAAATGAGCATATAAACGACGCAAGAGATTTTTTAAAAAAAAATACATTTGTGTAATTTTTGAAAAAAAACACACACCATAATTAACTTTACGTCGCATTAAACAGTGCAAACAGAACTATCCGTTGGAAAAAATTTTAAATAAAAATTTGGAGCCATTTTTGAGAAAATGGCGTTTGAGCGTTTCTGAAAATGCTGAATTTTGACCTCGTTTCCACAGAGAAGTGTTGGGAGGCCTCGTATAAAGAACTCCCAAATTTTAAAGAATATGTTTTCAAAATCTCAAAGCTTCAACTGGAGCCAGATGTACAGGTGTTTCTTCAGTTTGAAAAAGATCGTACGTGTGGTGGAGTGCTAGTAGTGTTCACAGCCGGACGGACAGACAGACCGAGAGACAGACGGGCACACAGTCGGACAGACAGAGGCATAGACAGTCCGTCCAGACATAGAAGTATGGGAAGGGCGAAGCTATGGCGAGGTGGACTGGCATCTCACGCAGCTGTTGACTGGACACGGCTGTTTCCAGGGGTATCTCTTCCGCTTCCAGCGAACTGAAGACCCAGCAGTATCCTCTCTGCTCCCCAGAAGCGGAGGGTGCAGAACACCTTTTCTTTCTGCCCGTGATTCGAAGAAGAGAGGACACATCTCTACCGGCAGTTCGGGCAGCAACTGCAGCCCGAGAACATCGTAGAGGGAATGCTGGCTTCTAGGGAGGAGTGGGAAGCTGAGGCGGCCTTCGCAGCCCAAGTAATAAAGAATCTAAGACTCGAGGAGCGGATTCAAATGGCGTCCTAGGATGATGCCAAACGGCTAGGGGCGCACGTCCTATTCACCCCGCGAGGTAATGCCTAACGGCGGTTCCGTGGGGGCGAAGAAGCCTAGGGAGGTGGTATTAGTAAGTAAAAATCTCACACAACTTTTTCGGGATCAGGGGACCCCAAAACGTGTATTTCCGGTGAAATATCAAATTCGAGTTTCCGCAGCAGTACATAACTTTCTGTATATGGTATATTACTCCGTATATATATATATATATATATATATATATATATATATATATATATATATATATATATATATATATATTGTGACGGAACACACACGCCGTGGACTGGCCTCCGGCGCGCCGCACACAATGCAACCTGGTCTTTGATCAGGGGTCGTTAGCCCTGAGGGTGTGAAGCACCGCTCGGGCGTTACCAGCGCCGTGCGGCAGCCTACTGTCGCTCCGACGCCAGGCCTGTCAGGTTGTTCGTTCGTCTTGCCTGTGAGAGGCAAATAAGGGGTAGCTTGCAATGGATAGAATACAGGGCGGATCGAATTCTAATGAAACACTTGGATGGCTCTGGTAAAATTAGGCATGTATTCTTTAACTTTTTCCAGAGGCACATACACTTACACACTAGATTATAATAAACAAATTGCAATCCTATTTCTATTATAATTATAATCCTAAGACTGGATTAACGTTCTTGCTCCATCTTGTGCAAATAAACAATAACCTCCCTACCTTAAATACTCAAAAATCATATCTTGCCCGCTAATTACAATACTCGGGCAATTTAATTGTTTATGCAAACCTACTGATCTTGGCACTAAAATGTTCTTTCAGTCTGTTCGTTCCATTATGTTGGATCGAACTGAATTCCCGTGTTAGGCGTTCGGCAAGAATACTTCCTAGTTATACCTTTTTAATCACACCTTTGGAAATATTACGACCTCGCGGTCTGAATGTCGCACGGGTACTCACGCTTCGGCGATTGGGGAACACGTAACCTGGACCTCGGCCAACGCAGTGACCGACCTCGGCTGCTTATCGCTGCGAACGGCTGCTCGCGCCGCGGTGACGCTCGGCCTCGCCCAGCTCGCTGCGCTATACGCTCGCCGGTCCGCGCTGCTCCTTGGCTCGCTTGATGCTGCCTCCGTTCGCCCGTGAAGTAGTACAATTTTCTCCGGTCGTCCCGTAGAACGGCCGTGCCTCTACGCCCGTCTTCCGTTCCCAACAAACTTGCTTCTTCGGCTGTGTTGCACCAGGAATGTCGCCTCAGCCTTCCGCTTTGGCGATGCGGCGTAGTTGCGACGTAATGATCGTATACTCGACCCTCCGGCGATCTCTATCAGACTGTTCGGCGGTTTGTTTCAGAATGTTCTCCGATTTCTATCAAACTCACCGGCGGCCTTTCTCCGACTGTCCGGTTTCCCGGGAACCCCTTCCCCCCCTCGGAGACTGTTCCCTCGTTTTTCTATCAACGGGCCAATCGCAGGATTTAATTTTCCAGCGCTTATCGCCCCGAGAAATCATTGGCGACCACTCGTTACGTCCGACTTCAGCCGCGGCTGACGTCAGACGATGACGTACCAACGCGCCACATTCGAAGTGGTAAACACCCGCGATTTATCTTGGGCGTTTTTGCCTGGGGTTCTGCTTCCTCGCTGGGGCGCATATCAGAGCTCGTCTCAATATATATATATATATATATATATATATATATATATATATATATATATATATATATATACGAGAAAGGAAAAAGTGTTGAAAAGTGAAAAAGTGAGTTTTTACTTTAGAAAGTGACTGGTATGAAGCGTATTGGTAGATGGCTCATTAATCTGTAGCTCAAAGACAGCAGATAAACATCAATAGGTACTCTTTGTGAGCGCTTTAAATTTTCTATTCTAGAAGTGATTTTAGGAAACTGTATAGGTATAGGTACTCTTTGTGAGCGCTTTAAATTTTCTATTCTAGAAGTGATTTTAGGAAACTGTAAAGGTTTGCTAAAATGTTGTTACCTTCACTGGATATGTTCGTGTAAGTAAGTTATTTTGATTGAAATTTGTTTAATATGATGCATTGCAATGGAAACGAATCCTTCTTGGGAATTTGATTGAAATATAACAGTTACAAATATACCTAAAGTACCTTCAGTTGAAGGTAGTAATAGTACCTTTTCTGAAGGCCCTCTAGATATGATCAATGTACAAAAATTCAGCAGCAAGCAAAGCGACCACTTTCCTCTGAGACTGAAACGCGGGTACTTGAGGGTGAATCGGTTGGCCACCCCTTGCGGCTAAATCGAAGTGTTCCCGCTTCGAAGGAGCGCGTTTCCGCTCCGCAATTAACCTTCCGCCACCGGCGCCGCCGCGTGGGCGAGTGGGCGCGGGGGATCGGGCGCGAGCGGTGCGAACGCGCGGGCGACCCGAGGGCGCAACGACCGCGCCCAACATTTGCCGCCTGCTCCGCTGCGACCTCGCTTCAGAAACGCTCAAACGGCTTCTTCTCAAAATCAACTCCACATTTACGCACGAAAATTTCTTTTGAAAAGGATCAAATAAATAGGATGGGCGGTACAAACGACTGGTGTGTGTTTTCCACGAAACTTTGCGAGACAAGCGAATAACTGTGAGGCAGCGGTTGAAGAAGTCAGTCAGCCGCAGAGACAAAGGAAACGGCCGCGACACCTTGGAGTTTTGTGTAACACTGAGAACTGCCACGGGTAATGTGCGCGAAAATAACAATAGTGTTAAAGGGATTTTTGAATGTGATGTTCATGGATGTGAAGTAGAACATGATGGTGAAATCGGATAGTAATACAAATAATTGGACATGTGCGTAATTAATCCCGTTGACGAGTGGTTGCCACCTGGCTGATTAAACTGTGCGTGTCTAGACATATAAGGTAATTGGTTCATTGTGGGTGACGTATGATGACCATAGTAACGTATATTCATTTGTGTCGATTTCGAACATTTTAACGTAGTGCAAGTGCAAACTTTGTCATTGCGAGAACTCTCGAACACCGAGTGCATCGCATGGCTGAAAGTTAGCAGGCAGCCAAAACTGTACTTTATTAGACACTGTAGAATGTAATATTTATGTCGATATAAAGGCTTGATACTGCCGGAGACCGGCCAAGGTGTTTTGTTACGATAGCTGATGCAGCCGATGACTGAGGCCGCGACGTCGAGGAGTAGCCTGGGAAGAGTCGAATCCCTCCGCCCTTCGTGGCCATCCACACAAGGGACCTCCACCGGAACCGGACGCAGACGCGGACGCACTTATGTAATCTAAAGTGTGTTGAGGGTCATGTTTTCATTCTCATTATAAAGTAATATTATATGTAATTAGTATTAGTAATATTACGGTTATTTGCCACTGTCTGCTATAAGATAGGATTTCATGAATAAGGAAACCTACACCTGCAGTGAATTATAAATAATCCAAAAAGATATCATGTTCATAGTTTCCACAAGGGGGTTGTGCTAATTGTATGCATTCACAATTTCAACAAGGTTCTTAGCCCCATAAAAGCTCCCTTTCCCTTTTGATATCTCACCAGAGAAATTTTCTCACATGACTTCAAATGAAATTTTTCGAAAACTCAATAGAATCCTGTGGAAAAGAGCTTCAAATTTCGCATTTACAGTAATGCTTAATTGCCATTTTCTTAAAAACAGCTTAAATTTTTCAATAGAAATTGCCATTTAGAAAGAGGTTTTACTCTTTTTTCATATTATTGAAGGTATACTTCGGTTCTACTATTATTAAACCGAAAATTTGAGAAAAAATCAAAAAATTTACTTTGGGCGGCTATAGATAGCATATAGCAAGAAGATAGGGCAACACCGTAAAGCCAGTCCGTACCAACGAAATTAGAACACTTTACTACGAGAAAGTCTGTGCCATTCTATAGCACCTATAGTTATGCCTAAGGGCGAGAGACATACGCACATTTACTTTTATATATATTCAATGTTGCAAAGAGCTTGGGACGCGTATAACTACGAAAGGTCCGTTACAGAATCAGTTTTATCAAATTATTACGCCACATAACCATTTACCATTTACAAATGGCACAGTGAGTCGTACCCTGGGGTCCTGGTCCGGTTTCTCCCAGGGGGCAATTAATTGTGGCACGTGAGCAAAGTACGTGGATACTAAGGTTAAGGATTTTAAGTAGGCGTAAGGCATAAAATTTGTCACTTCTGTTCGTGGCATGAAGGTATTCCATGTCCCTCGATACCCTAATCCTTTCATAATATTTAGGACTGATCTGTAACTGTGACACATGTTCGCAATCTCAATGTCAATTAAGTAACTTGACCATAGACCTAGAAAAATAAAACGACATACGAGTGGAATCGTGAGCTAACATGTAATAACATATGTGGCTACATATGTAAGGATCGAGATGATCCCAAGGACGTTGCCGGCCCGAGGGACCTCTTCAATGAGAACTTTTCCCACGGAAGGTACAGTGCAAGTCCCGGGAAAGACTTTTATGCGCCGAAAGATGGCAGCTGGAAAAGGAAGAATCTCAAAGCTACCGATAAGTCAAAATAATAGGAACCTAACTCGTACGAGAAATTCTGTGCCACATTTACCGCCTACTTGTCTTTCATAAATCTGTTACAATAATCTGGTTCAAATACTCGATATTTTGTGTACAGGTTATCTCCTAAACATCTGCTAATTAATAAATAAATATTTCTTCTTGGTTGACAATATATGTATTCAAATAAAAGTATCCAAAGTTTTTTATGACAATCATTTATTTCAACAATTACACAACGTTTCGTAACTCGTTTTGTTACATCATCAGGTGCTGAACTAAATGGACACAGAAACTGTTATACTACATATCAATTAATGTAATTACTAGAATAGTTCACAAACACTACAATTGTCACACAAGTATAAATTAATTGAATAAAATTAAGTAAAATTATCTCAAAATCAAACATATCTACTATAAAAGAGATCCTTTTAAACTTTTAATTTTTATATACAAAACAACCTAAGAACAACACAACCACACAAAATCAATACAATACCAAATGGACACTGACCATAGTGAAGGGAACGCTATCCCATTGAATTATCTCACCAGCAGAACTTCAAGGAAACATTATGAAAAACCTCGCTCGCACTCAGTTGATACCCATAACTAACCGTTACGAACAGACACTGCTTTCAAAGTTTGAATGACCCCAACGGGCGCATGAATATGTACTAAGGTTACAACATGGCGTATAAATGATTGTCATAAAAAACTGTGGATACTTTTATTTGTAATCTGCTAATTAAGTATTACTTTCCAAAACATTGTTTGTCTATAATTCACATTGATATGTCCCTCCATTCCTACATTATCATTTATTATTAACTTATACTTCTTTTTTATTTTCGTATATTGTCCACTTTTCTCGTGGTTATTTTTTCCTATCTATTTAATCAACCAGTCAAGACTTTGTCAAATAAATTCCAAAGCCCAACCATCTCCATCGTCTTCCTCCATTTCCTCAGCTCTCCTTCTACCTCCACCTTTATCTCCACCTCCACCTTCATTTCCATCTCCACCTTCCTTTCCACGTCCACCTTCAAGTCCGCTTCCATTTCCTCTACCACCATCCTCGCCTCCACGTTTATCTCTTTCTCCTTCTACCACCTTCAACTCGATCTCCACCTTCATGTCCACCTTCAGCTTCATCTCCACCTCCAGCCCTTACATCATCTTCACCTCCACCTCCATCTCCACCTTCACCCTCATCTCCACCTCCACATACATCTCCACCTCCACATTCAACTTCACCTCCACCTTCATCTCCATCTCCGCCTTCATCTCCAGCTTCAACTTCATCTCGTTTTGATCCCCTCCTTCATCTCCATCTTCATTTCCACCTTCATCTCCACCACCGTCCCCTCCACCTCTATCCCCACTTCCACTTGCATTTAATCTTTCTCTTCCTTCGCCATCTCGATTTTTTGGCACTACGTTCAGATGTATTTCGAATTCAGACGCTGTCTACAGAAGAATGGTAGTGGCCTACTGCTTTAATTCCCAGTGTTCTTAGTTTATCCTATTAATAAAAGGCAAATGCTTGGTCAGTACCCAGACGGGTCACATACTTTGTGTACTCTTTCCTCTTACACACTACTTTCCCTTTGCACACTCACACTCAAATGGACTATACTTCTACACCAAACTGTGATTTAGTTTTACACAACTGAAGTTATCTGTGGTACACTGACAGTCGTCAGAGAACGTCAGAATTCTTAACAGTCAGCAATCTATAGGCCACGCTTCAGCTTTGTTTGTTGTTTCTCTCAGTGAGGGAATGAGCTGATCTCACTACTTCACTCGGCGCTCTTCGCTCCGCGCCTCCGCCGGAACTGTGAAGCTCCGAGCCGCACCGCTAAAGGATATACATCGTTGAGCAATTATCACTCTCAACTTTCGAGATCTCAGTATTATTCAAGACTAGCAGTGCTTTATGAACTAATAAGGCATCTTAATTTAGTGTTGTGTTTTCTGCAGTGCGTCAGTCATATCACTTCTTTCTCAAGTGCTAATTCTTAAAAATAAACTGTGTAGCCGCATCGGCCTTGCCTCGGCCATGAAGCAGAATAAATAGCGCTCAACCCAATGAGGGTCATGGAGGCAAATTCCTCCCTTGAAGATGGTAATCAAACCCCCGGCATCGACAGCTTGGGACTTCAACACCACAACGGTCATTTAAACTTACAATTTCAACACGGCAACATAGACACAAAACATAAATGTTTCATGCCTTGACTAACCACAGGTGACTCCCAACAGGTTAGTACCCAGTAGCGAACCTTCATGGAATGGCTCAGTGAATACATCCTCCATTGGAAATGAAGTAGGGTTCGTAAAGGGAAACTTACGTGAAAGAGGCCATGCAGATAGCGTCAGAACAATGTCATAAAATTCCCACCAAAGACGAAGATTTCTAATATGCAGTGTGAAAATTCAGAAAATGTGAAAATCTCCCAACCAACTTGAAATTCATCTCGAATGAAGAACATTTTAATAGGGAAATAAAAAAACAATACAATTCCCAGGATCACCTCTCGTTACAATGACAACAAAATAAAATTTAAGTTCACAACCGTTACAGACTTTAGAAAAGCTTTTAAATACCGTATTCAAATACAAAGGGATTTTTACTCTATTAAAGTTCCAGGGAACAAATTCTCTGTAATATTCCAGAACGTTCACGAATCCATCATTCTAGAGGACTTGCATCAAGACTTTAAGTTACAACAATCCTTCCTTTAATTGTCATCCAACTGTTAAAAAATTGCCCAATATGGGGTGATTGCCGCGGAATTTAGCGGTTCTTAAAAAATAGAAACCATTCTCTAAACAAATTTTAACCCTGGTGTAAAGCCGAAAAGAAGGAACAAAAGTAGTAGCCCGATGCAATCCCTTCGTTGCATTGATTTTGACTACACAAATAGCTGTAATCACGAATAAGCAATTTATTTTCTGTGCAGAAGGTCATTATTCGGTTTATTGTCCGAATAAGGAGAATACTTCTAAATGTAATAATTGCAAGGGCCCTCATAGGCCAGACTTACGTTTTCCAGATGTTCTTACTACAATGACCTATTGAATTCGGCAACGAAACCCAGTCAGACCAGAGTAAGAAAATCTAGTAACATTTATAATACTTCTCCCATTCTCCAAAACCAAAACTTTCCAATTATCCTTCCCATCAAAACCATTGTGATTTTCAACCCCGTTCTTCCTAATGCTAACAATATAAGTACCTCATCTCAAGTAAATAATGGAAATACACATTGACCACCACTCAATGCTATAAATTCGAACAATTACAATTCCCCACTCATCAACTCAATTAAATTTTTCATCTGTAGCTTTATTATTATCTTACTAAAAACAATCATCCCTTCTTTAAAAATTAATTTAGAATTCCATTTCGTGCGCATTTAACAATAACTTTAGTCATCTCAACAGTAACTTTTTCCTAATAAACTAGAATGCAAATGGAGTTTCAAGCAAGAAAGTCTAATTATGCACAATTACATAAACGCACCTAAAACATAAAGACATTTAAAATATCCTTATACAACAATCAAAGTGACGATGGACCTTAATCAGTTGGTGGAGACTCCTAATTCATCATTCTATGCCATAAATTAAAACTAACTTGCTTACTACTCCAGTTCTCTATTGCACAACGATAAGTATACACATTAACATACAAATGCACATACTAGTGGCTGTTTATAAAATTAAAATTGTTTCAAACGACAAATTTCAGTATGCTATTTAGCCAATCATTTTCCACCATAATTTTAAGAGACTTCAACGCTAAATACACGTCCTGAAGCTGTAGAATTTCTAATCCAGCGGGTAGGTACTTATAAAAAACCATCTCAGATCTTAAATTGCAAATAATAGCACCAGTTGATGCTACTCATCTTCCGGGGGACATCAACAAGCTTCTGAACATCCTCGACATAGCCACATCCAAGTCTCATATTCAGTTTTTCACAAACACGCTATGGGAACTTGACTCAGATCACCTGTCTGTAATAACCCTCACTTCTTACTCAACCTCTCATACCTTAAATACAAAACATATTAATTGTAAAACCTTCAAAACCGTACTTGTTAATTCTACACCAAAATTAAAAATTCTATTTTTTTAATCCTTGCCTTTTCCTGTTGCTACGGGGACGGTAGTAATGGGTGCAGGCTCATTTTTTATTAATTTTCCGCACACTCCATTTTAATACTGATTTGGCGATAATTTTACGGGCGGATCAAAACATCAAATACTTAGTCCTAAATCTTGATAGGATGCTACAACGGAAAGATCATATAAATGCAAAAGCTCACTACTCAAAAATGAAGATCCTCCTACTAAAACCACTTATTAATTTCAAAGGTAAAATTTCTCTGAACAATGCAATAGCTCTTTACAAACATATTATTCGACTTGTTATGATTTATGCGAGCCGTATCTGGTTAAATTAATCGAGAAAACCTTTTTTAAAATTTATTTCTGCTTGCTCGACAAGAATGTCTTTCTGGGATTTTTGACATTATAAATTGACATCACTGAAGATTTGGATCTCATAGGGAAGCTGAGGTAGAGATTTATTGACAATATTACGTTAGAGATATAAACACTATTAGACTAAAATATTGTCTTCCAGTCTTTATCTGATATTTTGTATTTTGGGATAGAAGTTTAAAAAAATCTGCTTCAATATCAATAATTTTCCATGGTGGAGTCCTATTCACTTCGCTGATATATTCCATGATATGTAACTCCCTAAATATATTTTTGATTTTTGTATATAATTACGTAAAACGATTCTACTTTTATAACCATTTTGAAGCTTTGAGTTGACATTCTTATGTACTGTTCTACAACAAATGAAACGCAGCTCTCAACATTTACATTTATTCATAGAAAGATACACTTTCATAGCCAGGTCAAGTACAATACTAAATATTCTTCGGAGTCGCTGCCCACTCCAGTAACAGTCAGTCTGCCTTGCTATCGGGTACGCCGTTTCCTTGGCGAAGGCCATGCTCCTCAGGCGAGTGCCTTCGCCAGGGCCAGCGGCTGCGGGCACCCGCCACCTCTAGAGGGCCCGGCGCTCCGCCGGCCGCGCGCGTCATGGCCACAGAAGAGATACTCCATAGCACCTATTCTGTGTCATGGCTCCGATGCGCGTGTCTCCACGGCAGCTGCGTCGCAATGACGTCAGAGTCGACCTCTGCCACCGTCCCCTTCCCACTCGTGGTGTAGATTCACCACAGACATCATGATAAATTATAGGATTATTTACTCCAGCTCCTTTGATGGTATATTTTAAGGCTAGCATTTGTCAACGTTGTAATAGGATTGGTTCTTTGGCTTCAATTAGAATACTAACTGTAGGGGTGGTTTGTAAAAAACCTGTACACATTCACTAAGCTATTTTTAAATTTATTTATTTATTGTCGCATTAACTACATGGTCATTAGCGACAGGTATAAGGTTACAACTGTTTATATTGTATTACAAGGATACACAGTCCGTTGTATATACAGTTTAGATTCCTGAAAATTCAATGGTACAACACAAAATTATACAATAGAAAATATACCACGAAAACAAAAAATTAATACAAAATACATAAATGTAATAGTAATTACAGAAGATGCAATGAAAAAGGGTTTTCATTCTTTGTTATTGATTCCTTTTTGTTTCATTGTACTTCCCGTAATAGACTTTTCCTGGGTTGAAATTCCTTGGGATTTGGTTCATTTAATACTTTTAATACACATACTCTTCTTTGGACTCTTAGCATACGTATTTGGTAAATAGACTTGTTCACTCAGCAGATAATGTATTGAATCGCCAAGATACAATACATATTATATTGAACAGTTTACAAACTTCAATATATATATATATATATATATATATATATATATATATATATATATATATATATATATATATGAATATTGTTAAGTACATTGTGCGCTAAATACGTATACATAAGTGTACACCTATACTTGCATATACTGTGACATACCGATATGTCACATGAAAATAAACTAACATTTATTTGTAGACTATATGGTGGAACATGCATTAGGAAATATCACGGCTTAGCAACGACCGTGAATAAACAATGTAGTTTTTGTTTTTTGTAAATGCATTAAGAGGTGGCTGGATGCCGAAAGTAGAAAATTTGGGATTGGGCGAAGAAGTTTAGACGATCTAAAGGTCAGCTACACCAAAATATAACGAACGTATGGATTGGCTGGGTGAGAGAAGGACGGTCAAATGTTATGAAAAAAGAGGAAGGTAGTTTAATACGAAGTCTTCGAGGGTCAATCATGCAGGAAGATTTCATTCTGACCGGCATCGCGTTTCTGAACTGATCGTAGGTTGTTGGAGAGGGAACGAGTATAATACAGATAGTCAGAATCGGGTTATCAGATCGTGAAATTTTAAGGACAGTAAATGATATTGCAGATATTGCATGTGGAAGTAATATTGATGCATAAATTGGGACTTTGTCGGGAGTGGTAATCGAGTAATAGATTTCGGGACTATGTCATAGGACGTAATCGGGACTGATAATTTTGATAGTTTGAGACCAGCTTGGATAGGGGCAGAAGAGGATTTCTTGGGACTTTGGACTACGGCAAGCTCGCAAGATATTTCAACTGAGAAGTCTACGAGGGACATCAACGAAGAATAGATAAGTTAACCGCGGTATAAAACTGTAAATTCAAAGATATCTTGATCAAAGGCATAACATCAAATCATTTTATTAAATTTACTAAATTGTTTGCTAAAAAGGTAACAATAAACTTTGTTAAATTTTGTTCTTTAGAAAAGAAAGTGATATTTCATTTAGTCAATCCAAACAGTAATGAACTAGGAATAGAATCATTCTATTTCAGATTCCCAGCTGCGCTGTATAGTCTGCGGATCCTATAATCCATTATAAAGGTAATAAGGATTATAATATATCGTGACCCATTGACCCAGCAAGCCGGACGCTAAGATCTTTGCCAGATATTAATGTAGAGAAATTTTGTATATCTCAATACATTGATTGCTCCTTGTTGTGTACACTAATCCGTTTATATTGCGTCAGAAAGTTTGGTATGTTAGCAGAATTCTATATTTTTTTTGTATATAGGGGTGTCAAGAATTGAATCGAAATTCGTTCCTTGCAGATGTTTTTGTCTTTGTTGTGAGAATTGAGGGCATTCGACAATTAGGTGTTGTATGGTGTTTGGGATGCTGCAGATAGAGCAGATGGGAGGAGAATTTTTAGTTAACAGGTGAAGGTGGCTTAGTTTACAGTGGCCTGTTCTTATTCTTGATAAGATGACTTGCCCCCTCCTACTTAATTTGTTGTTGAGTTTAAGGTTGTTGACATGCTTGATTATCTGTTGCTTTTTGATCTCCCCATATTTTGTCCCATTTTGCAAGAGATATTTTGTTAATATATGTTCTTAAATCGTCAGTTGTGTTGGATATGGTCAATACATTGAATCTCCAGCTGCCCTATCATTGTCGGGGCATATACTGTTGTCATCTCTAATTGTTTCTTCTGTTTGGATCATTTCTATTGTGATGTATTTCCCTGCTTTGGTGATGTTTTAGCATAGCTCTTGTTTGTTAATGGCCTTTTCTTTTAGATATATTGTGTATGATACCGGGAGATTTTATGTAAATTATAAATCGGCTGCCGTTTATTTGGTTAGACAGTTTAAATGCTAACATTAGTGAGCACATATCTGCAGTGGTCTCGCTACAGAAAGAGTGAAGTTGATGTTTAATTTTGGTTTCCTGTGTAGAGATAACTGAATAGGTTTCGTTTTCATTTTTTATTCCGTAAGCATGTATTCGGAGAGGGTTGCAACTTCCACTGGTGGGTTCAGCAGGTTGTAGATCCCGGGTTTTTGTTGTGAGGTTTGGATCCTCGACAGAAGTTGAAGCCAATTTGATTAGTATTTCTGGTATTGTCCACGGAGGAATATTGTGTATTCTTTTCTTTTCTGCTGGTGTTATCTGGAAACCGAGTTTTTGCATAAGTATTTTAATTTTTGCATATAGGGGAATGTATCTCGACTCTTCTTTGTAATCAGCTTGAATCACTGGATAAACATCGTGAAGTATTATTGGGTTGATTGAAGCAGCAGCGTTCATGGCATATTTCAACATTAATGTCTTTCTGCGATGTGCTAGATTTGGTTCGTTGGATTCATTTAGAATGCTTCCGATGGGGCTTGTGCGGTAGCAACTGATACAGATTCTTAGGCCTTGGTTGTGTATAACGTCGTTTCATCGGGCAGAATTATAAATTACAGATCCATAATCTAATTTAGCTCTTACTATGGTTTAACTCTACTAACGTATAATGTTAGTAATAACAGGTTTTTATCTGCACCCCAATTGTTGTGTGAGAGGCATTTTAGTATGTTGGACCTTTTTTTACATTCGTTTGACAAGATCTGTATGTGATTTTTCCACGACATTTTTGGGTCAAAATGCATTCCCAGTATTTTTTTCTCTCTACGTACTTCAAATTATGATCACCGAGCCTAAGTATAGGCAGATTCTCTTCATTGTGCTTGGCGAATAATATGCATTCTGTTTTTTGGGCCGAGAATTTGAATCCTGTGCTTTGGGGTCCATTCATGAAGTCTGTTTAAGGAAGCTTGCATGATTTGTTGGCTTGAAGAGATAGATTTGCCTTTACAGAAAACGGTGAAGTCATCTGCATATTTTCTTGTAAACACAGGAGATTCGATATATGCGTCTACATCGTTAATTGCAAGAATAAAAAGTGTGACGCTCATTACGAATCCTTGAGGTACTCCATTTTCTATCTTTTTTTCAGAGAAGCAGCCGTTGATTCTCACTTGTATGGTCCTGTCTTTCATAAGACTTTTGCTAAACTGAAACATATTTCCTCCGATTCGAATCTGCTGTAATTTTCTTAGAATTCCGTGTATTCACATCATGTCGTAAGCTTTCTCAATGCCTAAGTTGATGGCTAAAACATGTTGGTTGTTTGAAAATTCTTCTTGTATATGCGTGTGTATGTTTATCAGGTGAGCTAAGGTTGAGAGGTTTGATTTGAAGCCAAATTGGTTATTGGATACAATTTTTTTTTTAATCGAGAAACCACCTGAGTTAATATTTTTTTTACATTTGCACATGTTGCACGTTAATGCGATAGGTCTGTAATTTTCATTTTTTGATCTGTCCTTACCAGGTTTGGGTGTTGGAACTACTATTGCAGTTCTCCATACTTTAGGAAATATGTTCTTAGTCCAGATTAAGTTATATATTTTCAAAAGGACTTCGTTTCCCTCTGTGGGTAATTGTTTGATGAGTATATTGGGGATTCCATCGGGGCGGAGAAGAAAATACAAACATGCACACTGAAAATATAATACAAAAATCTCATACATACATCAGAATGCGCATTCTGTCGGGACCTTTTTATAATCCTATCCTTAACCTTATATCAGGACTTCGTCTTCGACAGAATTTTTCTTTCTTTGGACTTGCGCGTGAACAAACAACAAAAAATACAGTAATTTCACAACTCGTGCCACTTCCCTTTTTGCAGTGATGTCACTTCCTGTCAGCGCCCGTCGTTGCTAGTTGTAACGTGCATTTTTCATGCACGCAGTTCCCGTACAGCTGCCATCAGATTCCAGATGCACTCGTCCATTTAAAATTACCAAATGTATTCACGTTTATTGTTCCTTGCACTAATCGCGTCTTCCCTAAACGTTACTTCTATTTCTCGCGACGTATTTAGATTTTGCGACGCTCCTGTTTCCTGCGCCTAACTTGCGTGAATACTGTCCACACGGATTTTTCCGTGAATTTCTAAACAAATTAAATTGAATTTTAGCTCCACTTAATCTGAACAACTGATTTTATGTAACCGAAAATAACTTAAGAAATTTTGCACAACACTTCCGCGAAATTTCTCCAAAAATTTAACATAGCATCAAAACGCGTGCGATCATCAGACCCGAATTCATTCTGTCTGTAACACATTTTACATTGTTGGTCCACACAATCCAAGTGACTGTGTTTTATCAAACACATGCCCATCACCATAAGAAATGTTCGAAAACGTTTACATTTTCACTGTTTTTGGGCATCTTGCGTCTTACTATCTGTTTCATAATTTTACTAACTTTCATTTTGTAATCCTCACATCACCGAATTCCTTTTTCCTGTTTTCCTTTTTCCAAAAACCTTTATTTTTCGTCTTCTCAACTCGTGATGACGTCATTTACATCTTCGGTTGCTCTTTCAATTCTTTCTTAATCCACTATGCTATTAAACTGGATAATAATTTATTCCGAGCCTTACATAAATTCCCCCGCGGCGTGACTAATTTTGCCCTGATCTAAATATTTTTCTCTATAATTTCTGAAAGTTTGGCCAAAATCCACCCAGGCATTCACTGGATATTCAATAAAGCTTGTCTTGTTGTATACTTCCAGAAGTACAACAATGGGTGCCATGCCCTCAATCTTCGCCGTGTTATACATGCAATTTACACAATTTATGATATTTACGGAACCCGCGGCTCGAATAATGTGATTCTTGTTTTAAAATGTTCCTAAATTTGGGTTCTATTCACTGTTCATAAAGCCTATTTCCGCCCCTTATGTTTTCTATTACTTTCCTAATAATTATTATTACGCGGCGCTGTTTATTGTTTATTTCATTCTTAGTTCCTCTTTGCTTACATAAAAGTTCCATGTTCCATGCATTCTTGCGGGCTAGTCTCACAAATCATTACATTACAAGCATTTTAGAACATTCAATCCGCGTTGGAGAATAAGTGAGATGCTTCATGAGCTTCCTTACCTTTTAGTAGTTAGATTTACAATTATGTTAGGTTAACTCAAGTCGCCAAAAATTTCTTATGTAAAAGTACTGTAGTACTGATCCAAGTACCTTGTTGTTTCAACAAATACAATCTTAAAATGAAAAGTCGCTCGGGTTCACGAAATGGCGATGCTAGAATTTCTCCGAGCGCTGAGTCCGCCGACCGCCCCGTGTCCACTCAGTCGTGGACACCTGCGCCATGTGTTCTGTTACGCAAGGATGCAAAACACAGTGGAAGACAAAACAGAAGATACGGCAATACTTGACAACACAATAAAAATAAAAATCATATACTATTGTTAGGAATAAATATATACGGGGACACGAATGGATTTTTAGTGCCTCGCTATGGAGTAAAAAGAAATGTAATGCTTTGCAAAAAACGGCAACTTTTCGGCAGAAAAACTTATTACAGGGCTTTGATAGCGAAAAAGTGGATAAATCCAGTTGCTAAATATAGAAAGAATGCTCTATCACGTCGTCTATCATCCATGTTTTGTGAGTCCTTGATACCAAAAAATCGAATGATGGCAAAATGTATGTCTTTTCGTCTATGTCTGTCCGTTCGCGTGTGACAATGCTAGCGGATAAACCGTTCAGCCGATTTTTTTCCAAAATTAATATACCAAAATCGATCTGTCTGATGTCGCGACCTCTTGGATTTGAAACCGATATTTTAATTTTGGGGAGTTCTTTACATGAATCTCCTGAGACATTTTCCAAATTTTCCAAAAAAATGGATTGTGTAAAGAACTTTTAAGAGAATGGTGGAGGTCTTACATTCGTTAAAAATCCTAATTTTTCTAAAATTCCAAAAGTTCAAAAGTGTTTCGGACTCTTCCTACAACTAAAATATTAAAGAAATATTTTTACCTTAATGAAATCTGTTCCGTAAACAGAGATTTTGAAATAAGGTCACGTACAATTTTTTGAAAATTTGAGTATTTTTGGCCTAATTTTGGGTAAATATACGGGCGAGAAAGTACGTACTATTTTAGCACCACTACTAGCTATTAAATTAAACAAACTATGTAGAGAATATGTTGGACAGGTACGGAAAGAGAGAATGCTCCGCGGCAAAGACAGCAGGATTAGTTGTGGACACTAGATGATTACGAAAACCCAAGAAAAATTAATACCAAAATATATCAAGAGATACTAGGAAATATTAGTTATTTAGTAACCGGAACAGCACCTGAGCTCTACGAGAAATTCTATATCATTTGCTGAATTTACTATAGAATTGGGAGTCATTAATAAGATGGAAGTCAAAAAATCAAATGAATGTAGCACTATAAACAATGGAAGCAGAAGTGATTGGAGTTACTGCAGCAATTTGTGAAAGTCAATGATTGACAGAAAGGATATGTGAATTGGGATTTCCAGATTTAGTAATACTTCCAATACAATTGCGAACAGACAGTAAAGCGGTGATGGACTGATCAAAGATATTGAAACTAATATCAAAGAATAAGCACATTCACTACGAAAATATAATTTTGTAAAGTAAGAAGTAAAATAAAATAATATAAAATTGTATCATGTCAAATCTACCGAACTATAGAAATATATATTAACCAAAGACGTGAATTATGATGTTCTATTTAATAAAATGAAAGAATATTGTTTGGAGTGAAAGTAATGAATAATAATATAAGGGAACAAAGAATTTTTTTTCATATCTCCATAACAGCAGGTGATTTCAAAGGAAACGATCACACTGATTTCGAAAATCATTATAAAAAGTTTTTTTATCACACAAGTTTCAAAAGATATAAACATATTTAGTATTTGAAATTTAAAAAATTCTGTACTAATTTCCACATTTTCACTCCGGTTATATTACTACAAAAGATTACGGGCATGCTTCATATGAGGTAAGAACTAGTTAAAAATGGAATTCACATATTCCTGCAATAATAGGCGGACATTAAAATGTGTTATTGGTATTCTCCACAAGATTGGTAGAGCGAATTACAATGATTAAAATTTTCCATACAATCCAAACTAAGATTCGTTGTACAAGTGACAAAACACTGGTAAGCAACCCATAGTTTGTTCTGATCACAAACACGACTACCAAAGTGTAAAGAATACGCAAATTTTGTAATTTCATATACATTTTCCCCCTTGAGGTTTGGGTGTACATCTACCACAAGCGTATTTGCACACTTTCTATATGAAATGACGATTTACATTTTATCGAACCGATTCAATTCTACAGATCGTGAGGCGATTTCATTTTATAAAAGCCACAGAACTATAATGTACTAATATATTTGAGGCACACACAAACTAGACGCGAACTTAACGCACACTGCGGGTACAGTTCCGCATGACACCGACTGACTCAGAATCTGCCACACAACAGTTCGACACTAGTATCATTACGAAGAAGTAAGAGGCTAAAATAATTCCTTTCGATGACTAATGCGCAGTAGGAAATAGGAGAGTGCACTTGGTTAGTTTTTAAAACATCCACTAAAACGTACTCGTAATTGAGTGCGACTACCAGATGCGAGAATAAGGCGACAATTTCGAATACAGAAGGTAAGGAGTGGTGCTACAGACGTCGTACATCGGATTTTCGGACATCTTTTGGAGCACATGCACTCACAATTTCAATAATATAACAAATCGCCGGTAATGTAAATACATATTAACGACGTGAGAGAAAACCAAACAAATTACAATTGAGTAATTTATGAAAAAACACAAAAGAATAGAGTGAAATGACGCTTATATCAACTGTTACAGTACATTTAGCCATATCTCTACCGAACATTTAAAGAAATAAATTAGTGACGTTTTTGAGAAATTGTAATTTTTGTTATTTTTTATGTTGCATATATTCCACGCAATATTGCGTAAAAGCTGGTAAAATATTTAAGAGATGTTAATGAAAGACCTAAATATAGAAAATAAATTTTATTTGAAGAAAATATCTATATCCAATTCTTGTAAAGGTAGAAAGACGCCGAAAGTCGAGTCTTAACTTGGAATTTTTGAAACTTCAGCGTTAACAGTGAATATCGAACCTATTCTACTTACGTAAGCATATTTCACTGTCTTTCCTCACGAAATTATATGAAAAAATTGAGAGACATTTTCGAGAAAACATTGAAAATGGCCCAGGGGCTTCATGAAAAGCTCCCTTAAAATTTAAATAATTTAATTCAAAATCGCGGAGGTTTCAGTGAGATCAGATCGACCGGGGAATATACAGTATGGAAAAAATCATGCAAATAGTTTAGGTACTAGTGTGATTCACAGACGACAGTCGGACAGACATTAAAAAAAAACACTTTTTCGCTATCAGGGGACGCCAAAACGAGTATTTCCTTTGACATTTCGAAATCGATTTTCCGCAGTATTACATAACTATACTAAGTATTTGACTCCATATACGAAAAAATAAGAAGCATGAAGACGATCTGCAACCCGACGGAAAAAGCTGGTTAAGAAAAATTAAATATACCTTGCGCTACTTTTGTACATCGAATCAAACTCCATTCTGCGGAACCAACGTAGGCGTGTCCAGCGCAAACTCCTGAACTTTGGCGCTGGCCTACATTCCCTTAGCCACACTACACGACGTCGCATCGCTTCGTTAACGGAGGGGAGGCCCACGCACGTGCGAACATGAGATGGAGGCGGGGGCGGCGGCGCGGCCCCGGGGCGCGACCTATTGACCTCGTGGAGGGCGTGGCCGATGGTGTGGCGCGCTCTGGCGCGCGGCGCGTGAACCAACTGCGCACGCCCACGCGCCGACCGCCGCCACCGCCGGCGTGCATGCGTATGGATGATGCGGTCGGCCGCCGCCGGCCTGTTCGCCTGCCCGCCGCACGAGAGCGCTGCAGCGACGCTGCGCGGGAGGATGACATTTGGCTGGCCGGCGCGACGACGGCGCTCCTCACGCTCAAATGCAGATGGGGTGAAAATTCAGACGACAACAACGACGACAACAACAACAACAACAATAATAATAATAATAATAATAATAATAATAATAATAATTGTTGTTTGGAAATCGAGATCAGCCAAATGCAGGGCGTAAAAGCACAGGACGTCCCGATAGCGGAGTTTTGGGATTTGCTCCGCAAAATTTGTGCTAGAACTTACCTAAACTACCAGGTCATTCAAAAGACGGAAATCCAAGATATTTCTTTATATGGATAAGCCCACCTTTGCGTAAATTATTGTAGAGTCACGGACAGTCCCTGGATCTACTCCTAGGAAGCTGTTTGCAACCTGGAGTAGATTTAATATTTACCCGACTCATAACACCTTTATTCGTGAATTAGAGGAATAATAATAATAATAATAATAATAATAATAATAATAATAATAATAGTAGTAGTAGTAGTATTAATAATAATATCAACAATGACAAAAACTCCACCCAGGGGCTACACGACTTTGTAGTTGGTGGTGGAGCTTGAGTACCCCCATTAGCCTGAGAGCTATGTCGGCGGTAGCCTAGCTACTGGTAGGATCTCCGTTGCTGAATAGATTGAGAGTGAGAGAGCAGACGAAGAAGTACCCCAGAGGAGAGCCTCAACAGCATCTTCGAAGAAGAAGAGATTGATGAAGATGGAGGAAGGGGCACCTCGAAAACTTAACCGCAGCGTCTGATCTGCAGCGGGCGGCTGCAAATCTGTGCAGTGTCTGTCTCCTTGTTAGGAGCGGCTGCATCCACAGTGGAAAGTAAGTATGGAGGGAAGGGTCGTGAACTTTGGACTTCATGTTATCGGCCCATGGAGGGTACAGGAGAGAATTTGGGTTGGCACACCAGGCCTCTGATTGGAGTGGAGGTCCGAAACTTGCATTAGCCAGCAAAGGAGGCTGCCGTGAGTAGTTAGTGAAAATCCCGTAGGGTTTAGTAATGCCGACTGGGGATCGGAAGAACCCACGCTTGGTCCTACGACGGGACGTCCCGAGGCCACTGTGGGTCTCAGTAGCGTATGGCAGGAAATATCCCTTGAGTTGAGTGTAATCTGTTAACTCGAATTTGCTTCCTGCGAAGCTTACTTTAAAACCAATGAGCAAAATTGATAGAACAAGAAATGTAATGAGTCTTAATGTCCATCTTTCTACCAATGGTTCATTCCTGCTTAGAAACTCAGCTAACGTCACCTTATGCTAATCTGTGGCGAAGCAGTCAACATGTTTCCTTAGAGTAAAGAAGCAGTACAGTAGAGTCGAGTGTTCTGTAGTGGCAGGGATTGTGTTGGCAATTTGTCCACGTAGGGGTCTCCAAGATATACTGTGAGTTTTTTCTAGTGTGAAACTGACTTAGGTGGCTCGGGGCAACAACTGATGTCTCTGATTGGGAGATCCTGGGGTTCGAGTCATGACGGTGGAAGTATTTTAAACATAGCTATGTAGCTACTGTCTGGAGGTGAATTGAAGAGGCCGACTGCTCGGATCGTGTCCGACTGCTCGTTATCCGTGTTTTTTCCGATCAACATCAAACAAATGCTACAGCTGTACCCTAACAAGCAGGCCACGGTCCGCGCGCGATCTATACTTACATGCACTTCACTACAACAACATACCGCGAGACCAGTCGGGAGCTTGGAGCTTGTCCCAGTTATGGCGGTGTCCCGCTGCGGTCGGCACCTGCTTCGAGAAAACCCCACTAGCCGACACATAGGTCAGCGCCAGATCTCTCCATCCATCGGGAAAAAACACCGTTACCTCCCGTGATTATAAACATGCACTACACTTACTGGACTAATGATCTTAGCTGTTGACACACCCGAAATCACTACTCAATCAATCTTGGGAGAAATAAACAGAAAAACATAGCATTAAATTTAGCCAAACTAGGTACGGTAATATTATGACCAGCATGGCTGGATTAAACCAACAATCGTTTCTACATCTGTGATCGGGAGGTCCTGCGTTTTGAGACCCGATAATGTCAAATTTTCACCCACTGAAACAACGCTCACTGCCTCTGTCTCCGCCTTCACACCATCACTTCCGCCAAAGCCCTCATCCATCAGCTTCCACCTCCGCCCCCTCGGCCAAACATCCACCAACACTCGAACCATCGCCCATCTACCACCGCCCACCACCACCATCTTCAACCAGCCCATCTCACCACCATCGCCCATCTACGCTCCCGCCCACCCCACCATCTTCAACCAGATCCCACCACAAAGCCCTCATCCATCAGCTTCCACCTCCGCCCCCTCGGCCAAACATCCACCATCGAACACTCACCAACCATCGCCCATCTACCGCTCTCCGCCCATCCCCACCATCTTCAACCAGATCCCACCACAAATCCCTCATCCATCAGCTTCCACCTCCGCCCCCTCGGCCAAACATCCACCATCGAACACTCACCAACCATCGCCCATCTACCACTCACCGCCCACCCCCACCATCTTCAACCAGATCCCACCACAAAGCCCTCATCCATCAGCTTCCACCTCCGCCCCCTCGGCCAAACATCCATCGAACACTCACCAACCATCGCCATCTACCACTCTACCGCCCTCCGCCCATACCCACCATCTTCAACCAGTTCCCACCACAAAGCCCTCATCCATCAGCTTCCACCTCCGCCCCCTCGGCCAAACATCCACCATCGAACACTCACCAACCATCGCCCATCTACCGCTCTCCGCCCATCCCCACCATCTTCAACCAGATCCCACCACAAAGCCCTCATCCATCAGCTTCCACCTCCGCCCCCTCGGCCAAACATCCATCGAACACTCACCAACCATCGCCCATCTACCACTCACCGCCCACCCCACCATCTTCAACCAGATCCCACCACAAAGCCCTCATCCATCAGCTTCCACCTCCGCCCCCTCGGCCAAACATCCACCATCGAACACTCACCAACCATCGCCCATCTACCGCTCTCCGCCCATCCCCACCATCTTCAACCAGATCCCACCACAAAGCCCTCATCCATCAGCTTCCACCTCCGCCCCCTCGGCCAAACATCCACCATCGAACACTCACCAACCATCGCCCATCTACCGCTCTCCGCCCATCCCCACCATCTTCAACCAGATCCCACCACAAATCCCTCATCCATCAGCTTCCACCTCCGCCCCCTCGGCCAAACATCCATCGAACACTCACCAACCATCGCCCATCTACCGCTCTCCGCCCATCCCCACCATCTTCAACCAGATCCCACCACAAATCCCTCATCCATCAGCTTCCACCTCCGCCCCCTCGGCCAAACATCCACCATCGAACACTCACCAACCATCGCCCATCTACCACTCACCGCCCATACCCACCATCTTCAACCAGTTCCCACCACAAAGCCCTCATCCATCAGCTTCCACCTCCGCCCCCTCGGCCAAACATCCACCATCGAACACTCACCAACCATCGCCCGTCTACCGCTCACCGCCCACCCCCACCATCTTCAACCAGTTCCCACCACCAACGTCTCCATCCCAATCACGCACACAGCCACTACCTCCACACCCCACCACTTCCACGACCGCCTTCGTTATCGACGCCACCTCCACCTTCGCAGTGACTCTTTCCCCCTATCCGTTGCCTTCGCCCGCCCTCGTCATAGGCTCCCAGCTCGACCGTGTTTGCTGCTTGCCATTGCCCACAACCGCCATTCCACGCACCGCTCCTCTCAACCCGCCGCCTCCCACCAGCTGCCGCCAGCCTCCTAGCACCTGCGATCTAATTACGACGCTCTGTTCCGGCCCCTGCGCTTCCCAGGCCTGCGCCACATTGCGTTTCCGCCGCCCCACGCCACGATGACAGTTGCCGCCTACGTAGAACACCCACCCACCCGATGACGCTCGCCCCTCCGGAAATGTGTCAATGTTTGCCCTGCAAGGTTATTTGTTGCTTTAGTACTTGGGGAAACAAATCAAATTTTTCCGACCCTTAATTGTTATGGTTTTTATGAAAGTATATTTTCTTTGCTTTCAGATTTCAAATAATTTGCCATATCGTAAATTCATGACCATTGCGACCCATTTCAATCGAATCGGTGAATATAATAATTTTTTATTTTTCATTCCTTTAAAAATATGAATGTTGACTAAATATAACAAGTGGTGCTTCACAAGAACATTTTTCCTGCATTATTTGTCATGGATGCGCAATATTATAATGCTTCTTGTAACAAATTAATTAACAAGCCTATCCACACCTCGCGTTGTGTTGCTAATGTGACAAATTCCATTTATTCCTCTCGTTGAGCTGTCAATCTAACTATTTGACTCCTTCCACTATTATTATATACGCTAATATATTGGGCGCCAATGTAACAAAATTGTCACCTCCCTCTATTAAATACGTTAATAGCCCGTTTCCTAGCTAACTTTTTCGTAATTCTGAAGATTTATGGGGTCGTGGATTTGTGATGGGCCCTGTACAGGTTTCGAAACGTAATACTCGTGCAACGCGCGCGTGGGTCAGCGTCTAACTACCATAAATCACAACACGTCATTGAAAGGGTTTTATCGATAAACGCGATTGTGTTCATCTTGATTTATTCTATCATGACTAACTGATTCTCTCGTTCTTAAAACACCAAAAATGAACACATAACCAAAAAAATACCCTTCAATGGCATACATAAAAAATGCACGTGACATAACAAAGAAAAACATTCACTCTCGCAACTTTACAAAAACAATCTCATTCACACCGAATGCGCATTTTTCAATACCAACTTATTGACTTTTAATTTGTACCAATTTAACATGACTTGATCTTGGACAAAAATGCGTTTTTGCAGCAACCAAAATAAATCAATCGTGTCATTTCCCTGTCTGCTGGTTCGGCGTCGCGGCACGCAGCGCAGGTCACGTTCGTCGCCAGCCACCAATTTGCACACCCTCTGTGCGCAATTACCGCAAAGCTCCAGCCACCATATCAGGGATCATTTCACAGCGCGAAGCTTACATAATTCGGGAAAAGCGAGAAATATTCTGCGTAAACGAAACACAAAGTTCCCGCTGAATGTTTAGAATCACGGCGCGTAGATGCACTATGTCCTTTTACAAAACAAAACTTCGCTTGCACTTCCCTTCAATATTCAGACGAGATCGCGTAAAATTAGTGTTATTAAACACGATACAAAATGTCCGCCTACTACTGCTTCAGACCGCGATCACAAACAAAACTATTATCCCGCATTGCCACTATTTACTAATTATTCGCCACTATTTGCCAATACATGTGCACGTTTTTTTATAAACTTCGTGCGCCATTAAGATAAAAATAAACTGTTTTTCATACTATAAATTCCGAACAATCATAAAAATGCAGCGTCTAACACGGACCTCCCGTTCACACATTGCTCGAAACTTTTTCTTTGGGCATTGTTGTCCTCAGCTTATATCGTTTTTCCGCCAACAAAAGCAGATCACCCGCCGAACATCATAACGAAAAGTATTTCTTCTTTTAAGTTATTAACATTTACCTGCCTTATCATTGCCTCTATATTATGTCCGAAATTTCTCCGATAATTGTCATGTTGTCTTCTTCGCTTCTCAGCGCCTTATTTAAATAAAATATTACAATTCGCCGCTCGTCGTCTCTAGCCGCTCGACGCTCGACGTCACGACAATGTGTCTCTTGTTTCATGTCTTTTCTAAATAACAATTTTAACACTTAATTTTGATTTCGCCTCCTAGGCGTCCTCCAAAATTGTGACAGCACTCAAAAATTTCTATAATTTTTGCTGTTTTGTTCTGCCAAATCTTAACCCGATCCCTTTAGGCGTTCTCTTACTATTTATGAAAAACACTATTCGTAATTTGCCTCTTGTCGGCAACAATGGCGTCTACATGCTCTTTTTTATTAAACTGAGATGCACGATTACTAAAATTCTCGAATTAAGAAAACCCCTGGTCCGATTTTTTTTGATTGTTGTTTCAAATGATTCCTAAAATTGTGCTTTATAAAATGTTTACGTTATGCTTCCCATTCCTCCGCGCATTCATTTAATTTAGAAAAAATGTTCGTGCGCGGCGCTACCATCATTTGCCTCTTCGGGTATAATTTATTTCATTGGGATTTTTTTCATTTAAAGGAAATACTTATTTGGTTGTGTCGTGACCGGCCGCACATGATTGAATGTGCCGCCACAGGAGCACGTCAGGGGGGCGTTACCGCCCCTGGCGGCAGCGGCCAGCAACAAGCGCGGGCCAGCGGTGCTCGGCTGAGTGCGGCCGCCACGCCTGAGCGAGCGGGGCAAGATTCGACCCCGCCCCTTTTACACAGCCAGTCGGCGGGCCTACGGCCCGGGGGGGCTATAAAACCTCGACGCGGAGCTGAGGCAGCAGTCAGTGAGTGAGCGAGCGAGCAGCGGTGAAAGTGCGTCGAGACAGTGGTTAAGTGGTGGTTACGGTGAAGTGCGATAGACTACGACAACAGCGCTACGACAACGGACTCTCCTTTCTGGTTACTTGGTGGACTCGGCATACATTGGTACATCTTCTGGACTTACGGCAACACGGCTTCGTCTCTGTACCAATTCTCCAGGATATCCGGCACTATAGCTCTGTACCTGTTTCTGGCAATAAATTGTTTATTGAACCTTTGTGTTTGTAACTTGGACACTTCAAATTGGCGACGAGGAGAAAACAACGACATGGAGTCCGGACAAATAACAACTTTAATTACGCTGATGCAGCAACAGATGCAGCAACAGCAACAACAGATGCAGCAGCAGCGGCAGCTGGCGGAAGCACAGATGCAGCAACAGCAGCAACAGATACAACAACAGCAGAGGCAGCTCGAATTGCAACAACAACAGGCTGATAGGCAGATGGCGGCATTGTTGGAGGCGGTCAGTGCCCGCTCCCCTCCACAGTTCCCTGGTTTCCGGCCGGACGCAGAGGAATGGGCCGAGTACATACACAGGTTGGAGCAGCACCTACTGTGTTACAAGGTAGGAGACGCAAAAATAAAAAAGGCGTTCTTTTTGAGCTGCGTAGGTAACAGGGTGACCAACCTAGTGAAAAAACTGTTCCCAGAGAGAGAAATATCGAGTGTCAAATGGGCAGAAATGCTAGAGAAGCTCAACAGTTACTTCAACAAAGTGCCTCATGTGGTAGCAGCTAGGTTCAAATTTTTTCAATGCAGAAAAAGTGAGGGGCAAACACACAGTGAGTGGATTACAGAGCTAGCCGGGCTGGCGCGGCATTGTCAGTTCAAGTGCCCGCCATCAGATAAGGAAGTGTCATACGCTGAGACTTTAATAAGGGACATGGTAGTGCTACACACACCGGAAGAGAAAATTAGGTTTCAAGCCTTACAAAGTGATAACCCTTCGTTAGAGGAAATACACAACCTATGTAAGACGTACGAAATGACTTGTGAGACAGCTCGCCAGATCGCAGCAGAATCGCACTTGCACCACATCAGAAACAGTGGGTCGGTACGCAGCGGAAAGACGGCAAAAGAATACGAGACCGACAGTGACTCCAGTGAGTATAGTGACAGTGCCGGGAAAGGTTACCGCAACAAAGGCGGCAACCACTGTGAGTGGAGGCGTAACCCCCGACCCAGCGGCAAACCAGTGTTCAAGAGAGCCAGTGGCAGCGGAAGTGACAGTGACAGTGTGCAAAGAAAGAAGTCGTGTAAAAACTGTGAGAGGTTACATGCAAGAGAACAATGTAGGTTCAGAAACGCGCAGTGCTTTTGGTGCAAGAAAGTGGGCCACATTAGGGAAGTATGCGGAAAAAAGAGGCACGCGGAACGGTACAAGAAACAAGAGCAAGACATGGAAATCGATATGATCAGTCAAGTGCTCGATACCAGCAAGCAAGATAAACTAATGGTCAAAATTGAGTTGGGAAAAGTGCCGGTGAGTTTCCTGCTAGATACAGGGGCCGCGGTAACACTCATCAATTTAGAAACCTACCAGCGGGTAGGGGCACCCAGGTGTCAGAGGGTGCAGAAAGGCTTGTACGCTTTCGGCAGGACCCCAATTAAGGTGTTGGGGAAAGTGTCGCTAAGGGCAGCTTACAAGAAGAAGCAGGCTGATATTGAAGTGATCGTGGTGGACCGCTACGACGTGACGAACATTTTGGGCCTCGACTCCTTTGATAAGCTCAGGTTTGGAGTAATTGACTCAGTGAACCAGGTCGCGGAGAACGAAGAAACACAGGTCGTCGGGAAGCTAGAACAAGAGTTTCCAGAAGTGTTCTCTCCCGGTCTCGGGGAATGTAAACACTTCCGAGCAAGCATCCAGTTGAAGGAGGGGCACAAGCCACGCTTCTTCAAAGCAAGACCAGTCCCGTGGGCCCTCAGGGAAAAAGTAGCCGAAGAGCTGAGACGGCTGCAGGCGGACGGTGTTATCACTCCAGTATCAACAAGCCAGTGGGCCACACCTTTGGTCGTGGTAAAGAAAGCCAATGGTTCGATTAGATTGTGCGGTGATTTCAAGAGTACTGTGAACCAACAGGTGGAAGTAGAGCAATATCCAATCCTGAAGCCGGAAGATCTGTTCTATAAATTGTCTGGTGGACGACAATTCTCAAAAATTGACCTACGGGACGCATACCTACAGCTGCCACTCGACCAGGAAGCCAAGGAAGTTTTGGTGATTAACACCCCGTTAGGACTCTTCAGATATAACAGGCTGCCATTCGGCGTGAATTCCGCAGCCGCACTGTTCCAGCGCTGTCTAGAACAGTTGACAGCAGAGCTGAGGGGCTGTTGTAACTACCTGGACGATATCATAGTCACGGGGAGCACGGAAAAGGAACACGAGGAAAACTTGAAGAGTTTATTTAAGGTGCTCCAAGACAATGGTTTGAGGGTGAACAAGGTCAAGTGTGAATTCTTTAAGGACCAGGTAGTGTTCTTGGGGCACGTGCTGGATAGCACCGGCATTTCACCCACTAGCCAGCACGTAGAAGCCATCCTACGACTGCCACCGCCGGCAGACGTGAAGCAGCTGCAAGCATTATTGGGAAAAGTGAACTATTATAACAAGTTCATTAGGAATTTTTCTACTATCGCAGCTCCACTAAACAAGCTGAGGAAGAAAGGAGTGAAATTTGTATGGTCTCAAGACTGCGAAAGAGCTCTGAACCAGTTGAAGGAAGAACTGGTGAAAACAGTTAAGTTAAATCATTTTGTGCCGGGTAGGCTCACCACGGTAGCAGCGGACGCCTCTGAGTATGGTCTTGGGGCGGTATTATCGCAGAAGGACAGCAATGGGGTGGAGAGGCCTATTGCGTTTGCGTCAAAATCCCTCAACAAACATCAAAGAAATTATTCGCAAATTGAAAAGGAGGCGTTGGGAATAATCTTCGCGGTGAGAAAGTTCAACGATTATTTATATGGCAGTAAATTCCATATAATTACTGACCACAAGCCGCTAGTGCAACTATTTCACCCTGGAAAACGGATCCCGGAGAGCACAGCGAAGAAACTGCAAAGATGGGCGCTATTCTTGTCAGACTACAATTACCAGATCCACTTCAGGAGCACAACGCAGCACGCCAATGCGGACGCTTTATCCAGGTTGCCAGGAGGTCCGGACCTGGAGTTCGACAAGCTGGAGGAAGAGTGCCTCCAGATTGATACGGAAGAATGCCTGGTACTGTCGGAGTTCCCATTGGGAGCCAGAAGAATCGCGCAGGAGACGGATAAGGATCCAGAGCTGCGGGCAGTGAGGAATTATGTTAGGGAAGGCTGGCCACTTAGGTGCTTGAGGAGCAATGCATCCTGGTATAACAAGAAAGACAGGTTAACTTGCAAGGCAGGAGTGTTGCTCTTAGCCGGAGAAGAATTTACGAGAGTCGTCATCCCGAAGGTACTAAGGAAGACCGTACTGGACCTCCTCCATGAGGGACACTGGGGGGTGGTCCGCACGAAGCAGCTGGCGCGTCGTCACTGCTTCTGGGAGGGGATGAACTCGGACATCGTACAGTTGCTCAAGAGATGTGAGGCCTGCCAGTTAAATCAGAGCGCACCTAGGAAGGATTTGGTTCCCTGGCCTGAGCCTAGTGAGCCGTGGGAACGGGTACACGTAGACTTCGCGGGCCCATTTTGGGACAAGATGTGGTTGGTCGTAGTAGACGCCAAGTCTAATTACCCATACGTAGTGGAAATGGCTAACACCACGTCGACTCAGACCATCAATGCGCTAGAAAGAATTTTTGTGACCGAGGGGCTACCGGTCACGTTGGTGTCAGACAACGGAACCCAATTCACATCCCAAGAGTTTGCGAATTTCTGCGCGAGCAATGGGATCCAGCATGTCTGTGCACCGCCGTTTCACCCGCAATCGAACGGGGAAGCGGAGAGGTTCGTGAGAACGTTCAAGACAGCCATGTCGAAAGCGCGCGCAGCAGGTACGCACAGGTCCAGAGCGCTGCTGCGGGTCTTGGTCACCTTCCGCACCTTGCCAGGCGCGGACGGCAGGAGCCCTGCCGAGGTACTACACGGGAGACAACCGAGAACGTTGTTGTCACTGCTAAGCCCGGTGGATCCTTACAGGTCGGTGGGAACGCAACCAAGATTCCAGGTGGGTGATATGGTATATTGTACCTCTTTTAAAAAATGCCCAGCTTGGCTTCCGGGCATAGTAACGGCAGCAAAAAGGGAACAGGACATACCTAGTCCGCACAGAGGGTAGGGTAGTGACACGCCACCAGGGGCAGTTGAGACCCCGGGTAAACCCCAGCAGGGTGGATTCACTCCCCAAGGTATCACAACAGGAGTTCTATAAAAAAGTGATGAGGGAAACCATTTACATCCCGCAGGAGACAGCCGCCGCAGGGACCAGCGGCCAGGACACAGCAGAACCCCCACCAGAGGAGGTCAGCGAGCCAGGAGCAGAACCCCCACCAGAGGAGGTCAGCGAGCCAGGAGGAGAAGGCGCAGTGGAGACACCCAGGGCGCAGTTGCGCCCCCGGAGGAGCACCAGGAGGGTGCGTTTTGCGCCGTATACGACGCAATTGGGCGCGGAGGGTGTCGTGACCGGCCGCACATGATTGAATGTGCCGCCACAGGAGCACGTCAGGGGGGCGTTACCGCCCCTGGCGGCAGCGGCCAGCAACAGGCGCGGGCCAGCGGTGCTCGGCTGAGTGCGGCCGCCACGCCTGAGCGAGCGGGGCAAGATTCGACCCCGCCCCTTTTACACAGCCAGTCGGCGGGCCTACGGCCCGGGGGGGCTATAAAACCTCGACGCGGAGCTGAGGCAGCAGTCAGTGAGTGAGCGAGCGAGCAGCGGTGAAAGTGCGTCGAGACAGTGGTTAAGTGGTGGTTACGGTGAAGTGCGATAGACTACGACAACAGCGCTACGACAACGGACTCTCCTTTCTGGTTACTTGGTGGACTCGGCATACATTGGTACATCTTCTGGACTTACGGCAACACGGCTTCGTCTCTGTACCAATTCTCCAGGATATCCGGCACTATAGCTCTGTACCTGTTTCTGGCAATAAATTGTTTATTGAACCTTTGTGTTTGTAACTTGGACACTTCAGGTTGATGATTATAAATCATTACATTCTTGAACCTACAAATGGGTGTCCAACCAAGAAAAAATGTCCACCTTGCAATTCGAGCTCACGGACGGCACACATTTGGCACACCCTTCACGGACATAAGAACACGACGAATTGATGGACCGTCACGATGCACCGACGGACGGACGAATCTATACGTACCGACCGTACGAAACTGCATGGCGCACGGAGGGATGGACACGTTTTTCAGAGAGACGAGCACGGCGGACGGGCGATCACATCCACCTTGATGGATCGAGAACGGATGAACGACGTCGGACGGACGGAAGAAGGTCGAATGGACGGTCGGTCGAACATGACGGACGGTAACACGATGGACAGACCGACGAAGGACACACGTCGTACAGACAAACGACGGACACACAACAAACTGTCGGACTAACGGACAGACTGCTGCACAGGCAGACAGAGAGAAGGACAGACGATGAGTGTACATATTGATGAAGAGACAGACAAACGAACGACTGAAGACGGATTGACATATGGACGGAAGGATAGCAGTTTTCGAAAGAATACCATTTTTCGAAATCAAGGTTCTACAAAACGTGGATCCACACAACTTATTAGAAAAAATAATTTACTTTTTATTTATTTTATTTATTTATTTTACGTCAAAAAACAGTTCAAACTGCGTATGACGTGCTATGGGGAAAAGTGAATTGTGTGCACATTTTCAAAATTCTGTGATCCCTACACCAAGTCATATACTACTTAAATTTTAAAAAACAACAACAACCCTCCCATGTAATAAAATCTATTTTCAAGGATAAATAAGCAATAAATTTTGGCTCTTATCCATGTTGTCCTTCGGAATAATACTTCCTGCCGCGACAACATGGAAACGATCATTTGAATAATTGTATTTCCCACTGAATTCTAGAAGACGTGCACAGAAAATGAAGTTACATTTATGTCCAGAAGTAAAACAAGGGGCCATCTCAGCATTTGCTCAATGGATCAGGGAAACTGGACGAAAAACCTGATCGAGATGGGGGTCATTGGCCCGGAGGCTGTAGTACAATAGTTGTTACAGGTTGTTTATACACATTTATACAGTACAAATGGTAAATAATGCATTATGTATCATAGTTAAAATTAATGTTACTTTTCTTGTGATGCTACTTCATATAGCAGCTAGATTTGTAGACTTTCTGTAATACGAACACGCAAGACAAGTTTTCTGTCAAAAATCGCCTCTTTCAACTGCAGCATTACAACTATTTCTCTCCATTACTTAAGTACGTTGTAGGCGAATAAGTAAAAAGGCATGATTTATTATATATTGGTTTTATAACAAATACGATTGACATATAACACTTAATTGTAATTTTTATTTCAAATATATCTTTCATGTTTACTTTTCCGAGTACATACGTATATATGGTGTAATATACCGGATGATCAGTTTAAATTGCAGCCCACAGAAGGCAGAGCCAAATTCACTGGCAACTACGTTTGAGACGGTCGGATAATGCCTGGCGTTTTCAAATAGGTAAACTGTCGGGAAGTTTTTTTTTTTAATTTATTTATTGCTTGTTGGGTTGTACATAGTTCAGTATTACACTCTTTCATATGTAATGATGACTTACTACTAACTTAATACTCTACTTAACCTAATTCTACTATTGCTACTACATTGGGGTAGATTACTCATGAGAGTATCTACTGTTCACAAATGTTTGAGAACATTTTTAGGAATGAATCGAATGGGTGTCTATTGTTTATTCTGGTCTGTGTGTTGTTCGTTGAGGCTAGATTGTATTGTTTTAGTTGGTCTATTGAGTTTATTTTGGAGTAGAAATTATTGGGATATGCGTGCTATTTGATAGGTGATTGGGTTCATGTTTAATTCTCTGTGGAGTTGTTGATTTGAAATGAACCATGGGGCGTTGGTGATTGTTCTGAGGAATCTGTTCTGTATTATTTGTATTTTTTTACGTTGGATGGTACGACATTTGTCCATATGGGACATTCATATAGCATTATGGGTCTTATGACGGTTTTGTATAGTGTTATTGCATTTGTTAATGAAAGTTTGGAGTTTTTATTCAGTAATGGTTTGAGTTGGATTAATCTCACTTTAGCCTGTTGCATTTTAATGTTGATGTGGTCCTTCCAGTTGAGTTTTGTATCGAGGTTTAGTCCCAAGTATTCGATAGGTTGATTCAATGGTGTCCAGTTTATGATGCTATTGTTTAATAGTAATGGGTGGGGAGCAGAGAATGGTCTTAATGAAAAAATTTTTGATTTTGATTTGTTCGGGTTTAGTTTGATTTTCCATTTTGTTGCCCATTCATCTATTTTGTTTAAATGTTGAATTTTTGTACTGCTATATGACAACGTGCGACTTGATATGAATTTTGCCGTATCGTCGGCGAACTGTGTAAGTTGCGTGTAACGTGTGATGGGGATATCCGCTGTGTAAAGATTAAATAGCGTTGGGGATAGTGGTGAGCCTTGTGGAAGTCCTGCTTCTATTGTGCGTGGGTTGGAGCAATGATTGTTTAAGGTTACTGTGAAAGATCTGTCTGATATAAATTGTGTGATAATGTTTAGTAGGTATTTAGGTGTTCCTATAGTTTTGAGTTTGTAGATTAATCCGGGGTGCCAGATTCTGTCAAAAGCTTGAGATACGTCTAACGTGAGTCAAATTGAAACGTTCTGAGCTGTGCGGAGCACGATGTGAACAGTGTCGGGAAGTTGTGCTAATCCCTTCTCCCCTAATGTCACCACGAGGAGGAGAGCTAGTGACCGTCGTGGACAAGTGTGCAAAGAAAAGGAACGGGCCTGCTTCTTTGGCGTCGACAGACAATTCTACAGAGAAGAACAGTGATTTCTTCGCAAATTATTTAAATATAAATTAAGTCGTGTAAAATATACATATAGGCACATTTAATAACCAACATTTCTTGTTTCAGTTTGTCAAGAAAGATGCTTTAGAAATGTACGCATGTTTGTAATTCTTGCTATTTTAAATAAATATTAATAAATTATTAATTCTAGATTCGCAGAGCCAACGTTTGTTATTATTATTATTATTATTATTATTATTA